>VNJR01001070.1:0-35806 GCA_008042585.1 Drosophila punjabiensis
ACACACACGCACACACACCGCACAAACACACTCACGGGTCTCACCGCTGCCACGGACAACAATGTGCAACACCCAAACATCCGTTTCCGCTGCATCCGCTTTCGCCTTTCGCGTTGTTTTGAAAGCCCGACCTCAGTTGCAGTTGCAGTTGGTGTTGGTGTTATTGTGATGCATCGCATGCATATATTAAATGCCACTAAAGCAACACGCCCTGGCACACGAGCACGCAGAATTATAATTAAATGCATTGGCCGCAGCTGAGGTTAAAGAGGGAAGCTAGCTGCATCCTCCGGGGGCTCATGCGGCTTTCCAGTAAACGGGCAAGCCCAGCACATTCGACGGGAACGGCTTTGGGAGATCTCAAATAGTTGGGAGCTCAGACCTTCGAGTGTTTCTCAACTCCGTTATTAAGCGCTGGATATTACATAATTTTCTGTCAGTGCAGTAGTTTTGGCAGACGCCACGGAGGCGGACTCTAACAGACACACATTGACCGGAACTCCGGCGGCCTCGCACCACACACTCGCCCCACTACTCTCCGAAGCAAGTGCAAACAGGACGAAGCAGCCAGCGAGGCCACCAAAAGCGGTAAACAAAGCCAAAAGCACAAGCGTGAGCAATAGGAACAACAAAGGCTATGATAATGAAGACATTCATTATTATTCCAATTGCTGTCTTTGCCTCCCATTCCGCCCTCTTACTACCCAGTATCCTGCATCCTGCATCCTGCATCTTCCCTTCTGCCGTTATAAACTGCAGCTTGGCGCCAAAGAACCGATTAAATGAAATTGTGTCACAAGCAAAATTCACTCAAAAACAACGCAAACAGTAGCTAAATCCGAGAGTTTGAGATTTGCTAAATTTTTGTATAATACAATCAATCAATAGATGGTGGTATTGTTGTTTTTTCGCCATTATATATTTGTGCAAAATTAACACTATTATTTTTAATATTGATAATATCACCATTTCCAAACCAACAGGATTAAAATACCATTATAACATATACTTTTATCTTTGGCTAATTCGAATAATTAATTTCGATTTTATTTGTACGTTTTGTTTAATTCAAGTAAAAATTTTTTGGTTCCCTTAATAAGGTGTAAAAGTATATTACCCTGCAAGGGTTTAAAACTACTGTATGTTATTGTATTAAATAATTGTTTAATATAGCCTTTAATGTATAGGAAAGAAATAGATCACAAAACAAATAAACAAATATAATATATAACACAGGTCAACAGCATTTCAGAACTGAGAACCGGAATCTACTTTTCAAAGTTTTTCGATGCGCTGAATTTGTCTCTGACATCAAAAAAGTCTTGTTTCCAGCCTGGCATGTGCGCAGATCTTCCATGGCCCAGATGTGTGCAAAGTCCGGGTGCCGGAGGATCTGGTGCTGATGCTGGTCACCCGGATCTGCGCTTCTGCCCCGAACATCTCTACAAGGTAATAGTGCAATCATCATCATAGTGCATCATCTTCGTCAAACACACACGGGCCACACGGGCTTCTGCTTTGATCATAATCCTCAACTTCTTTAAACTGTTAAACCTCTTTTGAAGCAATAAAAAGCGTTGTTCTTGATTTTAAGCGCAATTTTCCTCGATTTTTTACACTTTGACATTGAAAACTTCGAAAGCTGTTCAACAATTCAGTCGCCGACTTTTTTGGGTCGTTCCCTATTAGGCTGATAATATGACTAACAATCGCCGATATTTTTAGTAAATAAGTCGTATAGGGAATGCCCTGAACATAAAATATGTTGAAAACTGACAAAGTTATAATTTTTTTTCCCGATTGGTTTCTATGGCAGCTTATGATGTACATAGTAGTTCGATTTCTATAAAATTAAATCCGAAAATCTGAAATAATATATAAAGCCCATAACCGAGAGCAGATCAAAATATGATAAAAACGGTGAAGTTATAATTTTTTTTACAATTTCAATAGCAGCTTTATGGTATAGTTGACCGATCCGACTTAAATACAAGTGAGAGTATTAAAATTATTATTTAAATACTACTTTGGGTATAATCGGACAAACGGACATGTCTAGATCGAGTCGGCTGTTAGTGATCAAGATTATATATACTTTATAGGTGACTCCTTCACTGCGTTGCAAACTTCTGACTGAAATTATAATACCCTGCAAGGGTATAAAAACGGTTAAAGCAACAAAAAGCCACCAAATGCATTAAGCAATGAAATCATGAAATAAAAGAGATAAATGGCAAGCAAAAATAGATCTTCTCTCCACTTGTGAGTCACATGTGAAAAACAGAATTGTAATTCATGTTAGAGCCTCACATTTCCAGCCTCCAGGCCCGCCGACGCATAAATTGTTGCTACCCAATTACGGGCGCTAACAATGAAGGCCACTTCCGCCCGGCCTCGAGGCCCACCAACTCCCGCCATTCCATTGTCTGAGCTGGGCTCTTTGTAGTTGCCAATTTTAGGCCAAAATGTTATCATGTCACTCGCAGTCGTCGTCATTGTGCCACTCGGCCCTCGTTGCTCCGCCCCTCCGCAATGAGCCATGTCCAGTTGCGACGTCCCACGCTTTCGGAGTGCGAATTTGCGTAAATATAATTTATTTACGCAATAGCAAGGGACCGGAGAAGGCTCTGGTTCGGGTTGCAGGAATCCGGCCGACGGAGACCCTCGTGGTTACATAAGCCTTGCCATCACGCACACAATGGCAGGGAGTGCATTCAGCTGCAGTCTGCAGCTTTTGTCTGTCTGGCGTAGGCGTGACATTTAAGGCTCTGTCACATTGGTCACACATCCTGCGTTGTGTCTAGGCCCCAAAGTCAGGGCGTTTAATTAGAATGCGGTTGGTGCATCCGAACGGTACGTTGGCCGAATCCAGAAAATCCAGAAATGGAGGCACTTACGTACGTTGCACTGGGTTGGGTCGGAAGTCAGCTCAACGCAGTCCTGCTCTCAGAGGGGCTCCGGCTCATGAATTTATTTAAACATTGTATTTTTCCGTTGGGATCGAGTGACGCAATTTTCGATTGGCTGTTGCTCGGCTAACTTCAATCAAAGTCGCCAATTTGAAGAGCACCTCATGTTGAGCGAACTCCGTCTGCTTACAAAGACCGGGGCGGGTTGGACAGGGAACTGCGCCAATGGCAATTGCAATTGCAAAAGCATTTTCCTTTTCCACGTGTATTAACATAATCAAATTGGATTTGTGCACAGGATAATGATGAGCTTCATTATTGGTTATATCCCTGCTGTTGTTGTTGCTGCTGTTGTTGCCGTTGCTGTTACGGCTGCTGTGTGTGCCCATGTGAGCGTTGGCGTATTCGTGTGTATTTTTTGCCGATGCTGTCGTCCTTGTCATCGTTGTTGCTTATTATAAATTATAATGAATTTGCTCCTGCTTCCAGCCACTTGTTGTCAGTGGCAACTCCACTCAGGCGCAGCCTTGCCACCGCCCGACAGCCCCTTCCGCTGCACTTCCCGCTCCGCCCCGATGCTCAGTCCGCCGGAAAATGAAGGCAGCCTGTACACGGGGAATCAGCCAGTCTGCCATAATCGAAGGACTTTCCTTAGCCGAGCCAAACTGCTGCGGAAGCCTGTCTCCCCGCATGTGTCGCTATAAGAAATATTTTCGGATAACATTTTCACCCTCCCGCATCCATCGCACATTGGCAGCTCCAACATTTTCAATGCTTATTATGCAAATTGTGCCAGAGCTCCCCGAAAAAGAAAAATTAAGAAAACTGACAGTGATAGCCGTGGGACAATTTGCATCGTCTACAATTAAAATTTAAATCACAAGTAATTTAATTGAGCTAAACTCCTCGGGCCACTTCAATTTCCTAATGGCCCATGAGGGGAAGATGGGGACGACTGTGCTTTCGGAGCGCAATTAACCAGCAATTTTCGCATAAACGTTTCTTTCATAATTGAGATTTTGCCCCAACAAAGCAGAGCTGGATAGAATGAAAAAGAGTAAGAAAGAAGGGAAGAAAAATAGACAGGAGCAGACTTTTCAATTGGCAGCGTCGCCGTTGCTTGCTTTTGCTGAGAACTGCATTATCTCCATCATCATTACCTCGACGATTGCCTTCATCAACTGCCATATTATCGTTGGTTTTAATTTTTTGTTAGCTGTTTCTGGCAGTCGTTGCAGCTATTGCAATTGTTACCGAGCCGAGTTGAGGAGCCAAAGCCAAATGTCAAGGTGGGCTAGAACCGCGGCAGGTTCGGGTCTTGGAGTTGGGCCAAACCCTGAATCATTTTGATATTCTTGCCGCAATGGAAAAAAGCGGTTCGATGTGGAAAAAAGGAAGTGGGAGCTGTCATTTGGCTAAGACTGCTGCGCATTCGGCCATTTAGGCGACCTGAACCAGTCACAGGACACCTTCCAGTTATCCCAACCAGATCTTAAGGCCGATTCCATAAGCCTTTAAATGCACCAATTTAGCTCAGCTGAACGTCGGCGCAGGACAGGGCCCCGAACAGACCCCACAAGATGAGGCGTTTATGGTTATAGGTCCCGTGGGCGCAGCCAATGCCAAGAAGAACAATGCGCCGAAGGTTTCATCTCCGATTCGTTGCGAGCGCTTTAAGGCCGATAAAATTTGGCTGAAAGGGGAAAAGAGGATATGTTCGAGCGTCTCCGTCTCTGCCTCTCCTCCAGTGGCTCTTGAACAAGACACTTGGGTCGGTGGTATATTAAAAATACATGAGCAGCCCATGCACACAGGCCGCAGCTTCGTTTTCGGAAGTAGTCTGGCCTGGGCTCTACTTGAGGTACAAGTGGCTTATTTACCTTACGATAAGTGCAGCCTGGAGTGCCATGACTCGACTTTACGGAACTCTTCCTCCCTCTGGCCACGCACCTGCCTTAATCATATCAATAATTATTTCTTTGCCGGTGGCTGGGTTTTCTGGGAGTGCGTCTGATATATTTCGCGTAATGTCTCTCCGGAGCCTAATCGACTTAAATTTGGGGGAAGTTAAGTGGGAATATTGGGAATGCTTTGTTGTCGCTGAGTCTCTCGCTTTATTTTCGAGTTAATAAAGCAAAACCACCAGAAATTAACGTCCAATACGAAAGGCAACGACAAAAATACGCCGGCGATATGCAAAGACAACAAGAAATGAAGCTTTACTTCGAAATTTGTTTACCCTTGCAGATTTCAATTGAACCATTAATAAATTATTCTTATCTAATATAATATTTCACTTTCCTTTGCATTTACCAGTCGTAACAATGACAGCTACATTTTCATAAAATGACAACCGAAATTCTGAAATATTACAAAATGCTGATCTCCAGAGTAAATAAAAATATCTTTATAAACGGTAAAGTAATTATTTTGTTTCTAATAATTTCCAGCTCTTTCCTATGTGATATAGTCGTCTGATTTTCATAAAACTGAAACAAAAATTCTGAAATATTACAAAATGATCATACCTAAAAATAAATAAAGATATGTTGAACTAGAAAGGAAGGTAACTTCGGCACGCCAAAGTTTATATAAGCTTTCAGATTGCAATTGGATCACTTATAATTTATCCCTATCTAATATAATATGAATTATTTTCATTTTTAGTATATTATTTTTACAGTTTTAACTTTTTTATAAATTTTTTACTTGTAAAGTTAATAATAATGTATATTTTCCTACACATTTACCGATCGTTTGTATGGCAGCTACATGGTATATATGTATGTTCGATTTTTATAAAATTAAATCCGAAATACTTAAATAATATATAAAGCTTATAACCGAGAGTTGATTTAGATTTGTTTAAAAACGGCTAGATCGACTCGGCTGGTGATGCTGATCAGAATATGTATACTTCATAGGGTCACATATGTTTCTTTCAATGCGTTGCAAACTACCCTTTCGTGTATTAATTGACTAAATTGTTTAGAAAACAAAAGTCAAAGCATAATGCCTCGGTTTTGATGTTTTTTTATCAAAAGAAAACAGGCCCCTTTTTATAACGTTTTTCATCTAAATAACAAAAAATTGCAATTACGCATTGAAATATTTTGAAATTAGTTTTAGAATATGCCTAAGTCTTTCAAATTTGATCAACTGCACAATTTCTAAATGTTATTGTATTGAAAAAAAAAAACTTTTTTGAGAAGTTTTAGGTTTTTGACCGCGATGAACCTTTCTGAGGATTTGCCCATGTACTGGGTAGACTATCTGCAAATTTTCATTCTAATAGCTTTAAAATAGAGAGTCTAGTTTGCGTAGAAAAGTACAAAAGGACATGGTTCGATCGACTCGGATGTTTAAGGGGTCGGAAATGTTTTCTTTACAGCGTTGCATACTTGTGACTAAATTTATATTTTTTAACACCTCATCAATGTGAGGACTAACATATGCAAGTCAAAAGCTTTTCCGCTCGACTAAAATCAGTTGATCTTAAAAAACAAACCCTATAAGAAGGAAAGGTATCACAGCTGCTTTTATTGGAGTGTTTTTTGTGTCCTTGCTTTAAAATACATTCCGTGTTAATCATCACTCCAATATTTCCTTTTCTTTAGATCAATTAATGAAGTCAAGAAACGTGGTTTGTATTTATATCAAGTTTATCTGTCTAATGCTAAGATTTGCTCCTATTGTTCAAGTCACAGATAAGACAAATCGGTTTTCTAGGCGCTTCTAATTGTCGAAAGAGTTGGTAGAAACACCCAGTCCGAGTTCATTGAGAACTCTAACATATCGTGACGAAAAACTGGCCCAAAGAAAGAGAAAGGGAGAGAGGGGGCCTCGTATATTAATAGTTTTTGTTCTGACCGCAATGATAACTCTGCCAAAATGTTAAAAAATAAACTGTAGTGAGACAACAACGTTGTTCAGGCAATAACAATAGCGCTTGGCAAGAGAAAAAAACGTTACGTGCTGTATTAATGGACGGAGTCCAGTCAAGATGCAATTTTTTTTGGACAGGGCTTACCCAGGCCATCTTTTTTAAGCCAATTTGCGTATGGGCTTCAATTAAATTGTCACATGAGCGGTACAACAGTTTGAGTCTGAGCCTGACCTTAGAGGTGACAATGAGCGGCGGATATAGAATATTGATGACAAGGAAATGTATACGTTACGAAATTACTTGAGCTGAAAAACAGCGTATGATGGGAAAGTCGAATGGAACCCAAAAGGGGAAAATTGTTTTCTCTCTCCCACGCTTAATCGCGAACCTTTCAGAAGTGTGTACATTATTCTCAACAAATATTTCCTTAATTTGCCTTATTTTTATAGCAAAGCTAATGAGATTTTTTTTGTGGCTCCATTGACATCAAACGAATTCCTTCGCTTCGCAGTTAATTAAGGGGGATTAGGGTGGCCCCAAATCTACCACATACACACATACTGTAAATCTGCGCATGCATACTTGCGGCAGAGGATATGGAATAGAAAATCCGAGTCCTTTCCAACTCGGTTGGATGTCAGCGTAGGAGGATCCACCAGGATTGCATGCGCACATATTATCCTCAATTAGCGCGCTTATTGTTGGCTCTACCGGCTCTTAAACCCCTCGCCACTCCCGTCCACGATTCTGGATAGTTTCCACTGGGGGAGGCTAAGGCTTAAGTACCGAAAGTTAGGCGCTTTCCATGAAATGCAAACTTTACGTTTCGACTGCCACTATCCATAAACCATCGCCTGTCTCCTTTTCTCACTCCGCACTCCGCATTTATGCTCTCTCCTCCTCGGCCCCGCTGATGCTGTGGCAGCCGATGTTGTTGTTTTTATTTGTTATGCATTTTGCCCGGAAATTGGAGATAATAAGCATATTGTTGTGCGAAAACAATGGCCGTGCTAATGATGTGCATCTGTGTTGGTAAGGCACAGGCACAGGCACGCGTGTGTGAGTGTGAGTTAATAACTGCGAACGTTGGCAAGTCACAGAAATGAACATGGCAGTGGCTGTCCCATTTGATCCCTGGAATCTGAATTGAAACCGGGCTCTCGAGCCTTAGTGCTCGGTGCTTCACATATATCAATGGAAATATTATCGATTGAAATGAAATAATGTGTTTGTTGTTTGTTAAGCACCAGGTGTAAGGCTTGAGCAAGGTAGAAAGCTAACTTCAGGAAGGGTGCAAAAATTCGAGGACTTAGAGAATTTGAAAAAAAAAAAAAAATATGAAAGGAGGTTGTCTTCGGTGTGATTACAATTGGATTATTATTAATTTGTTCATATCTAATATATTATGATTTATATATATATATAAAAATTTAAAAAAATCTCAGAACTAAGAGCCGAAGTACACCTTTCCAAAGGCGCTGAGCCCGAATACGGTCTCAACAAATTTCTTATACATATGGCAGGTTTTCGAGATATTTAAATTTAAAAGTGAAAAGTACAATAACATATATATAATACAGTCAGAATTAGATAAGTATTTTAACTGGTTAAACAGCGTTTTATTAATCCTACTACATGTATACAAAACGTGTTCGGAAAGACTTAAACTTCTATATGATTAGTTATTGCTTTTTATTCTTTTGATTTGAATAACATTTTATTAAACCAGCGTTCGCATCTTCATTGTTTTCCTTGCTCAGCGCAGCTTAGACAAAGTACATTACATGGCTCGGGGTGAAGACCAAAAAACTTGGAGTGGAAAACACAACAAAACTAATTGAATTAAAACTAAATGCAACTTTTATCCTCAGCAATTACGGAAGTGGATGACAGGGGGGATGGGTTAGACCGTCGTAAATGGGGGGCAAAACATCAAGCCATAGAAATACATTTTCATTTTCATTTCTATTTCATTACAATTTCATTTAAGTGAAGCTTAAAAGCGCACCAAATGGCAAATGGCTGCCTGCCGTGGCAATTATTTTTGTAGATTTTCCCCATTCCCAGGCCCCTTCTCCACCTCCCCGGTGAAGGTAAACAATGGCAAATAACACAAAGTAAGGAGCAAGCCCAAGCCACCTGGAAAACCATGGGCTGGGAGGAGGCCCTTGAGGACGAAACAACAGCAGCCTTCAGATTGAAAAACAAGTTAATTGCAATAGCTTTACTTGGCTTTGGCTTGACTTTACCTATTGCCGGCCAAGCAATGAAAGTTAACATCTTCTTTATTTTGGTTGGTAAGGCCAAGCTTGAACGCCGATTGGGTATTTCTTTCCGTTTTATCGGAATAGTCGTGAGATACTCAAGCCATTTTGATGATCACTCTCGCGTTTGTTTCGGTGTAGCCCCTTCTCTTTGTTTGACACACGAGTAATTAATTTCCTAAACACACACACGTCCCGACACTAAGCACGTAGAAGTCCATAAATATTTTTGTATATTGAATATTTTATTTATTCGAAGCATGCCAAGATTCACTCTGTTTTGGACTGTTTGGCTTGCTCCTGCTCCCTTTTCTTTTGCAGCATTTGCTCGGCTATTCTTTTAATTGTACACCTCAGTCGCATGTGCTTAAGCCATTTTCAATTGTATTTTAATTAAACTCACCGCTAAAAAGAGCAACCCCGAGGAGGGTAACGCTAACAGGACCGTAGGTTCCTGCGGCTATAAATTTAACGGAGCTTTGGGTCATAAATTTTCAATTGCCTTTTAATTTGCATATACTTAGCCCAAGAAAGGGCCATAACAATAACATCCATTTAACCGCAGACCAGCCATTGTGCGACTAATTACAGTTTCTTAATGAATAGGCACAGCGCGGCACTTACCTGTAACGAAAGCAAAAGAATGTTCAGGTGTTTAGAAGTTGTACTGTCATTGTCTTTAAAAACGTTGGCCAATTAACATAAAGCTAAAGCTAAAGAATATTTTTAATAAAAAAAGATAAAACAATTGGTAAATGTATATGTATGTATGTGAATGTTTTCTATATTATATTCTATTATATTCCTTAACTTTCCTAGCAATAGTTTTTAGCCAGATACTTCATTTTCTTGAAAGGACCGCTCTTTAAATTTATTTAGTCTACTTCTGCAATTGCAGCACTGCGAAATGCATATGAAAAACAAAAATTATATTTAGATTAATATTTAATAATTAACTAATAATAACTTATTACACTTATTACAAAGGATATATAAATCATTAGACACGAAATCAATGTTATTTTTATACCCTTGCAGGGTATTATAATTTCAGTCAGACGTTTGCAACGCAGGAAAGAGGCATTTCGGATCCTATAAAGTATATATATTCTTGATCAGCATCAGAGTCGATCTAGCCATGTCCGTTTTTCCGTTTCTACGCAAACTAGTCCCTCAGTCTTGAAACTATCTGAATGAAACTTTGTATTATAACTTATAACTTCACTATTTTTTAACATATCTTGATCAAACCTTGGTTATGAATTAAAATGTTGTTTAAAATTTTTGGATTTAATTTTATAAAAGTCGGACTACTATATCATATAGCTACCATAGGAACGGTCGAGAAATTTTTAGAAAAAAAAATTATAACTGTAAATTTTTAACATAATTTCTTCTTATTTGAGATACAAGTATTTCATATTTTTTTAGAATTCTGTTGTAAATTTTATAAGAATCGGACGACTATATCATATTGCTGCCATACAAACAACCGGCAAATGGGGAGAAAAATTACATTTTACTTTACATGTAAAAATGGAAAATATGTAAAAAAAATTTAAATCTGTAAAAATTGTATGAATATGAAAGTAATTCATATAATGTTATATTGGGATAGATTATAATTGATACAATTGGAGTCTGCAAGGGTATACAAACTTCGGCGTGCCGAAGTTAGCTTCCTCTCTTGTTAGTCATGAAATCAATCATATATAAAAACTTTGTTTACGTTCTTGTTTCTTTAATTTTAATTATCGATAGTAAAACCATCAATAAAATCCATGTGTCTCGTGAAAAGATATTTTGACGCTACTTTTGATCGGTGATCATATGCGTTCAGCAGAACTATCAATAGAAATCCATCAATGATCGGTGATCAAGTCGATCTGATGAACGCAGCTATTGCAATGCATGTGGCCATGTTGTATGTACATATTATATCTGAAACACACCAGAAGCTTATATATCCTTACAGATTGCAATAGGATGATTAATAATCTATCCATAGCTAACATATTTGTAATTATATACATATATATACTTTCATATCCATGTTATTTTTACAGTTTTACAATCACAGTTTTACCATTACAGTTTTTCATTTTTCTTTGTATTAACGATCGTTCCTATGGCAGCTATATTTTATTGTAGTCCGATGTTCATAAAATTAACGACCAACTTTTGGAATACTACAAAACGCTTACACTTCAGAGTAGACCGTTCCTAGGACAACTACATGGTATAGTAGTCAACTTTTCATATAATCTAGACCGAAGTTCTGAAAAAACATCAAGAGCTCATATCGAATATATGTTAAAAATGGTGAAGTTATAGTTTTGGCTCGTTCCGACTCATGTACGAGTGGAAAAAAATATAAAGAAGACTATCTACAAAGTTTCATTCAGCGTCAAAATTGTGGGACTGGTTTGAATATATTGGGATAGACGTACATGACTAATCGACTCGTCTGTTGATGCTGATCAAGAATATATATACTTTATAGGGTCGGAAATGGCTATTTCGAACTATTTGTAAACTTCTGACTAAAATCATAATTTCAGCAAGGGTATAAAAACCATTACTTTAATCTAATTTTCTACCGTCCTCCAACAACAAGAGCAAACTGAAGCCATCTAATATTTTGCTGAACTATTCTTCCCACTGGTTTGGGTATGCATATTATTGTGCATACTTTGCCGTTTAATCTTTTGGCAAACGTTGAACATAGTGTTCTAAGGCCCTTTTAGCATGCTGAAACTTACTCTTCGCAGTCTTTTCCGATTTGGTGCTAACGCCTGCTTGAGTTACCGAATCTGGTTGAGTTAAGTTGAAAATTCATAGTGGGAAGGCATTTGCAGCTTATACATTTTTCCCTACAAATAATTTACGAAACGCTTTTAATCTGGCCCACAGAAACTTGCAGATTTTTGCCGGCATAGTTCAGTTTGTGCATGTGCGGTTAGATTTTAGTATCCAAATAATTTTCGCAAATAGTTTTCTCCCTTAATCTGTCGGCAAAATTGAAGTGGTCTGAGCAGTTTGCTAATAATGCTGGAAAAGAGCTCAGAGGGCACAGTAATTAATCTGATACCAGGTGCGCTATAACTAAATAAGGAGTTATACACACATTTATAAAAAAATATGCAAATCGTGCTACAGAGCTCTTCTTTTCTCGGCGGTTTGTTTATGAAACAACAGTAAAGATTTCCTTGGTGTGTGCAATTAATGCCGCATATTGTTCTCAGATCTCGTGCCGACTGTGCCTTCCCGCCACGTTGCCTATTTGGCAACCCTTGAAACCATTGTTATTATGGATTATTGCCTGCATATATGTATGTATCTCTTGTGTGAAGGCTGGCACAGTGCTGTTGCGTTGCGTATTTACGATTGTGCAGAGACGAAAACCCACCATACAAGATAAACAGGAGAGGCCAGAGTTGGAGTCCATGGAAATTAAGCCAATACCAATGACTGGCCTGCGGTTGCTGCTCGAATGAGTCTCAGCCACGTTAATTGCAACGCTTTGTGAAGTCTTTCGTGCCGCTCCCGGCTCATCCACTAACGGATGCATGTGTGCATATCCCGGGTGCCCAGAGAGGAACGTAGAGTCATGCATTTTTTCGCCGTGCGGTTTTTCCCACATTTTCCAGACTGCGTGTGGAATATTTACTGCATGGCACATTAAGCAGGCAAGTGGTGATATATTTGAGTTTATGAGTGCCTGCCGCATCCTTCCCACCCAAAAGATCCTAAAATTAACTGTTTTTACCCGGAGTATATTGTACTTGTGTATTTAAATTGGAGTAAAAAGTTGCCTTCATTACCGGATCAATATTATAGTCTCAAGATCTATATTATCGATGAACTATTTAAATTAATTATTCTGAAACTCCGCAAACTAATACTGATAAATGTAAATCAAATTTGAGACGCTCTTTCCGCGTTTTATGTTCGTTTTGATGAGTTTTATTTCTTGTTACATGTTGGATTGTCCTTAGATGTTAATGAACAAAGGATGTGGGTCGGAGCATATCCATATTTGGTTAGAGTTAAGGATATGTTCAATTTTTGAAAATAAATAAATAATAATAACAAATAACTTAAAGGGTACTCTACGATCGGGAGCCTGGACTACAATTTTTCATCTTGTTCATTGATGAGAAGATTATTTGGCCTGCCAGGGCTTATTGCAGCGTTAAATTCTTGCCGTTTTTGTGTATTTTCCAGGCCAGGCACACATTACTTGCCAACTCACTGAGCTAAGCTAACCTAAATTATTGATAAACTGTTTTTGCTGTTGCCTTGGGTAATTAGAGCTAGGCAGCCGATTGGAAAATGATGTAAAAAAGTATAAAAACAATTAGTAGAAGTTGCGTCAGGGAGAGAGCTCAACCCCATCACACTTTCAACTTTCAGGAGTTCGTTCTCCCTAAGAAGCCGCATCAGTTCAAATTTTTTTTTTCCGTAGAAAATAAGTTTCCAGCAGCAGTAAAAGTTTTCCCAATGCAAAACTGAGCAAATATTTGCCCTTCGACTTTGGAAACAGCACCTGCAGTCCGTTAAGGTCCATCAAGGCGCACCTAGGAGGGGGCAGGGGGAAATACCTGGTATCAAACAAAAGGCAGAACATTTCACTTGGCTTTTGTTATTAAAAAATTCCTAAAATTACCAAAGATAAATATTAATAACAAGCCGCAGCTAACAGTTGCTTTTCCGGCCCTGCAATAGTCCTTCGTCTGCAGTTTGTTGTTAGCAGGTATTTTTTAATTTGCATTGTGCGGCTTGAGGTAGAGTGCGGTATGGCAGGCCGGGGGGCTCGGGGGAAGACAAACTCAAACAATTTGCGTTTTTCATTAAGTCATCTTTCTTCCCCCTCCAGCTCCAGGCGCTCCGCCGCCCCCAGCACTGGCAACTTGGGAGTTTATTATATGAAATAATTTATCCGAGTGGCATGCCTTCGGCACAGTCAGTCCTGTCATTAAATGCAGGAGCAAGCATTTGAATAAGCTGCCCATATCCAGGAGAAGAGGAGATTCTTGCCAAAGCAACGCTGGATGTGGTCGATGAAACGAAATAAGTTGCTGGTCAGCCGGACATCTTCCTTCGCCGCTCTTACGGATGATGCATGCCAGCCAAAGAGGAAGACATTGGCAAAGACGCTCGGGCAGTTCGGGGTCTGGAGTTCAGTGCATTTAATAGTTTCCATTTTGTTAAATTTCTGCTGCTGCCTGCGGCTTTTGACGTTGGCACTTCCGTTTCCGCTTGAATTATCGCGCACAGCAGGCGGCGGCGAGGTGGCGGGTCGCAAGAGGCGGGCCACGGGAAATTGCATTAACTGTGGCAAAAGTCGCTGGCAGCCTTTGGGTGGCCTGTCTGCGTTTAATATGCAACTTTCCACACACACCCAAGCTGCGACACACCTACCTTTAGCTGTCTTGCGTCATTTTGAAATATTTGTGGCATCAAATGCAGTCGTCAACTTGATTAAATGTCATGCATAAAGCAACAGCCAAGCTGCAGATGAAGATGGAGCTGCAGATGGGAATGGTGAGCGGGAGTGGGGTGCAGGGTGAGGTCTGTGGGTTGTGGACTGTGTGGCAAGCAAGAAATTGCAAGGCGTTTGAATAAAAAAGGCAGGCAGCGGAATGAAGATTGTGGAAGGGAGGAGGAAGATGACTAAAAGCAACTGCCAGATGAGTTGAGCATAGAAAGCTGCAACCTGCCGAGTTGACATGACCCCAAAGTGACATGCAGATTTGTTTGCCAGAAATATTACTTATGGCTCTGGCTTCAGTGCTATGTCCGTGGAACATTTTCAAAGAAGCGGATCAATTACAAAATGAAATGTGACTGACTCTTTAAAATCGAATTTTGCATACTTTTTGTGGGCGCCCTGTAAAATTTGTTGTTTCTTTTTTTTTCAAAAAACATATCTGATGGCTTTAGATAATATAATAAATAGATACGAAGCTTCGTTCAGATTGGTCCAAAACTGAGAGACTAGATTTCATTGAATCCGACAGAATCGTTGCGGCTGTTGATTCTGAGCAAGAACATATTCATTTATTGCTAAAGTGTCCTAGAATGTAATACCCAGCAAGAAAGTGGTAATTACCACTCACTTAAGTGAACATCTTCATTGTTCTTAGATATTGCTCACTCGTTACTTTCCATTGCTGAGTTTTTCATTTATTTACTGTTCATTTCGTAGTTGTTCACCGCTGATTGCATAGTTCCTCACATAATCACAATTTATTGATAAGGTGGTCATATTTTTACTGCTAAAAAAGCAGACCATTAAGTACTGCACGTCAACTACTTTAAAAAACTTAACGTTACATATATATTAAATTCAAACCTAATATATTTGCAATTTTTGCTTTTTGGCTATGCAAAAGAATCATTTTGGATGCCAAGGACGATTGTGAAAGTTTCTCATAATCTAGTTTCTATACTGAGCCAGTTAAATGAATAAAACTTTAGAGTTTTAAGATTAATGATTATTAAAATAAGACTTACTCACGAGAATGAAAACAATTGCCTCAAAAGGTGAAAAGGTGTTACAGTGTTTTTTAGACTTTTTATTAACATTATTTTAAAAAAGCAGTCGTATAAGAAATATAATTTAAATTATAAAAATATATACATTTTTCCAATTAATTTTTTTTGTATGTTTCCTATGGCAGCTATATAATATAGTCGACCGACCCGACCCAACCAGTAATAGAAAAAAAGCTGTCTACAAAATTTCTTTAAAATAGCTTAAAAAGTGAGAGACTATTAGCCTCTTCGTGTAGGACCCCGAATATCAAGTATACGCAATGTTGACAGATAATGTCATCATATGTCGTGTTTTTTACGGCCTATTGCTTCTTACACACACACACACGACACGAAATAATCATTACTTTAATTTCTTTTGACATAAACATACGAATGCTGGATATGTTTGTGAATTGAATCAATTTATTTGAAATTTCTTGGGCCAGAACAGAAGGGAGTCGAGGGCGCCCAGAAATATGCAGCAATTTATTTCATCTGCCCGCCTTCCAAACCTCTTTCTGTTCATTTGATTGAAAATGCGAATTACTTATGTATAGCCGAGCATTTTCCGATGGCTATATAGGGCGAGTGGCAAATCCGAAATCAAATCAAATCAATTTCCTCAAACGTTACTTGCTAGCCTCAGTTCCATCTTCCTCACAGCGCCACTGACTTTGACGCTCCTCGTTCTGTTCCGAATTTCATCCCTGTCTGATCAAATTTAAATTTTTGTGGCACATTTCAGAGCTGGCACTCTATATGAGAGAAAGGACGCTGAAGGGTTGCCTTTAATTATGCCATCGGCGGAAGTTTTCGTCTGAAGGAGCAGAATTTGAATGTCCGTATTTCGAGCGAAGATCACGACGGAAGCTGTCAATAGAACAATAAAAATTCTTTGCAAACAGCTTGGCAGCAAGGCTCAAAAACTTCAGGCAGCTAGCGGATTGCCCAAAGCCACATATGCAAACTCATTTGACTTGAGGCAGGGCAAACAAAGCCACAAAAATGCTGAGCATTTTATAAATTGCTATTTTATCGAGGGTCAGCCTACTGAACATGCAGGCTGCTCTCTGCCGCGCCTACACCATCGATCACTTTCTGGGTCTATGCACAACGAACCAGACATAATTAGCAAAAGAATTTTCCCATCAAATGTGCAAAATGCTTCAAAATGCGACCCGAAGTGTTGAAAGGGCTGGCAATAAAAACTCACTGAGGAAATCTGAAAGTTATGAATCAAAAATAATAGGAAAAAGTAAGGCGGACAGAAGAGGAAACTTTTTATGATTTCAATAAAGTTGTTAACTTTATTAAAATTTTTCCTTGGCTCAAGAAAAGTTGTCTAGAAGCCAGCCAAGCATAGAATTACTATGAGAAAATACTTTCGCTGACTACGACGTCCATAAATTGACAATTTAAGTCCGGGCTCAGACGGGTATCCGCATAGGGGAAGTGAGGAGGCGGTGGCAACTGGAGTAACTAGCGAAAAAGTTGTACTAAAATCGCGCATCAATGAAGCATAAATGCATAATGCTAAAGGCAAGTCAAACTAATAAATGTTCAACAATGAAAGGGGCAGTGCTCAGCGGCAGGACAATCATCCTCGTCCTCCACGTCATCGTCCTTTATGGCCATCATCGTTACATGCTAAATTACACGCCAAATTGCGCACAGCCAGCCAGCTCTATGGCTTATTGATTTTAAGTAAAAATCTGACTCCTGGGTCTCTGTAAATACAAATCGAAAGGAGACCAGGATTCCGAATTGGAATCCAAAGTGCAGGCCACTTGTGCCATAAACAAATCAAATATTTCTCATATTTCTACGATTTTCACGCATAGTTGCATCAAAGAAGGATTGCAAGGCAGCTGCAAAATGTATTGCATTCCCCGGAAGAGAAGGCCAGCGGCAGGTACAGGTGCAGTCAAAGGCCGAGGCGAGGGTGAAGCAATGCTGATGCCCAAAACTTGATTTTTGGGGCGAGACGAAAAAATGCATAGTTAAAGAACGTTTATTTTCTTTCTTAACATGCACTACGTATGTATGTTGTTGGTTGTACTCATAAATTCATCATTTAATCAAAGGAGGCAGTTGGAAAGGGCGAAGGAGTCATCGATAGCATCGAGCATCGTTTCACGGCTCACTACACAGCAGATTTATCGAGCGCTTCTTAGGATAAGGGATTACTCCCCCAAAGATTCCCTGTTGCAAGCCTGGAACTCCGATGCGTATATGCGACTGTTGAAGCGCAGAATTCGTTTCGTTGGGTTCCGAACCTTAGCTCAATCAGCATGTGGCTCACAGTTAACTTTGGCTTTGTAAAACAATTTGCGTGGGTTTGTTGGAGAGCAGTTTCGGCATTCCCTAGTTGGCCGAAACCTATAAATGTATGCCACATAATTAAAAACCCAACTTTATCAGCAGATAAGGGACGAGAAATCAGGAGCGGGAGGGCAGAAGAAGAAACACGAGGTAAACAACTAAAAACCAGCTATATAAAAGGTAAAAATTATGAAGCACTTCATATTCCCATCTCAGCCGCTCGCCTCGTTCCTATGCTCCATCACGAGCAAAAAACTCAAACCAAAGTAGTGGCCCGGGGTACAAGCAATCAACAAAAAACGACCTCGTCAACAACTCCGGCTTAAGAGAAAAAATATCACAATTGGGCGGGAAAGAGGGTAAGGGAAAGGAAAGCAAAGGGGGCTAGGAGGCGTTCTGGGGGCTGGGCAAGCATCATCATCATCCACATCACCCATGGCAACTTTGTTGCTGGCAGCATAGTTGGCAGCAAAAAAGTTCTCCGGGGATAAGTTGGCAGGGGAAGCTGGCTGTGGGGCGCTCTTCAACGATTGCTAAGCAACGCAACAGTTTGCCATGGCTATAATACGTTATAATTTGTTATTGAGTTCTGTTCAGAGCAGCTGCAAAAATGCTGGAAAAAACGAGAAACGAGAGCAGCCAGACCTGGGCTGAGCCGAGCTGGGGGTGGTGCAAATATGGGAAAAAGTAAACAAAAATAGAAAAGGGATTCAGGCTCTATTCGAATGCCAGTTACACTTTCTTAAAGACATGAAATATTAAAGGGATACACTTTACAGATATAAAAATAATATCAAGCATTTAGTTTTTGGGTTTTTGTATAAGCAAATTCAGTTTGCATCAATCCGAATCGAGTCATTCCCTTCTTCTTGTGCGGAGAGAGTATGCGTCCCTGCGCTTAAGTGCGCCATTATCGTTGTTGTCCTGCTCGGGTCCGAAAACGGCCTGCGCAAAAAATATATATCTATGTATATGATTGGCAGAAACAGCTTTTTAGTGCCTGGTAGTCCCTTTTATTTGTTGTATTTATTTCATGTTTTCCACCTCGCTTCGCCCCCACCAGCTCTGCCTGGTGTCATGGGAAAGAAGTATAAAAATAAACTTTTTTCAATTTGGTTAGTGCTTTGTGTGTGTGTGTGCCTTATGAAATTGATGCTCGAAAATCGCACTCAATTAGTGGGGATTTAATATTTATTTATTGTAGCTGTTGCTTCCCCCGCACCAGTGAAGATAGTCAAGCACGAAGGCCAGCAAAGAATGTTTATGCGATTAACTAGATTCCTTGATAATGTCAATGTCGAATTGATTATTTGATACCAAGTGAAGTACCCGAGGGTGTTGCATGATTCAAAAGAATTTGTGTATTTATCTAATATCTCTGCATTTGCTGTGAATATTTGTATTGATTAGTCAATATTATAACATCGGTCATTAAGTTAAAAGGACATCTGTTATCCAAGTTGGAAGGCTGCAAAAGCTCTAAAAATATTTTCAAGAAGCCTAACTCTTAGTCCTATATCAAGAAAATGAGTAAGCTATTTTATCTTAAGAAACCGCTAAAAGCTTGTTTAGACCTTTTGTTTTTATAGGACACATTATAGCAACTACTACTTGGGCAGGAACTAGTAAGCTTGCGTAGATACAGCTACTGTTAACGGAACTTTATAAACTTTATAAAGCTCACAACAGCTTTTTGGCACCCTAACAAGTCCTTGAAAGCTCAAAGGACCCTAAGCTTTACGCACCCTTACAAAAGCTCATCCGCTTGTATAACAGTTCCAGCACACATAACGCACTTAACAGTGTCCTACAATTCAACCTTTCAACTGACATTAGCGAGCATTTTCGCCATTCCGCCCAATTGTGCGTAGCCTCGGATTCCGCTACCCCTATTCCCTTCCTTCGAGCAGCCAATATCTCGTTAGTGCGTCTGCAGCCTTAGCTTAAACACAGGACATTTACTTTATGTGTTCTTAAGTGACAGTCCCAGGATGAGGACCGGGATAACCAGCAGCAGTAGTAGCGGCGGCGACGACGACGGCGAACGGAGGAGTCAGGCATAACGATTACATTAGAAGCGAGTAAAATTTCATAAAAATGCTCTACGTGCGCAGCCTTTTTGAATATGTAATGATGCCACGAAGGGAGTGCAATTTGCACACACACTGGCACAGTCAAGTGCGCACACACACTGGCACAAGCACCAACTAATACCCACGTAACGTCAAACGACTGAGAACACAAAAAATTCTATTTGTGGTTGGAGCGGCCGACTTTATTACGGCTACAGTATGAATGGAGAGCTGAAAAATAAAAGCCACAGCTACCAAAAAAAAAAAAAACAAAAAAAAAGAGGCTAATATTTTACTATCAATTTGGGGCTGGCATTAATTTGTGCAAATTTTCGGCACTCGAGTTTGATCAATTGTGGCCTATGGTTTATTTTACGCCAGTTGGTTGATGAGGGTGTTGTTAGCAGGACCACCCGTCAAAACGCTCGCTGCCCTGACTGTGGTAAGCGGACAGTGGGCCATTGCCTGAGTTTATTTTTCTCTATGCCTAACCAAACTTTACTTATAATTTCCAATTCAAAATTCTGTGGCTCGTTACTAGAAGGCTTTCCCAATCAGGGTGGAATATCTTCGACAAATATAACCTATGTGAGCTGATCTATTTGTCTTTCTATTTTCATATTTTAGTTTAATGTTTTTAGTATAACGAAAATATCAAATCATTTTATTTTTAGTAAATCAACCTCTATGGGTATTGGGAGTGGACAGGATTCTAAATCATTTTTAAGTTGAGGCATTGAACTAGTAAATTCCAGTGAAAAACCGCATGGTAGCCGTGGCACCACTGTGCAACATCAGTTTTTCAATCCATTTAAATTGCCTATAGGCCCAGGTCGGCAGAGCCCGTCGTAGGCGTTCTGCGGTTTCGTTACATATTCGATTTTGTACACTTTGCAGTCGTCGTCGCCATTATAGTTCGTCATCGTCCTGTTCGCCGCCTAGGCCCCCAACCTGCCTCTCCGGCGTCTGTTTGGGCTGCAACTTAAGCGGCTTTTCCCTGTAAGTGCGGGTGTGCTTGTGTGTGATGAAAACTGCCCCGGACGGCGGCAATTTGGCTAAAACGGTAAGCCCACGCCTACCTGCGCCCACAAAAACGCACTACACAAATTGCTATTTATGTGAGTGCCCGACAGGGTCCATCCCGTCCCGCTCCAGCTCCCGCTACCCGCTAGGAGGCACAGGACCCTCCTCTGTTGGTGCGGTTGAAATGAGCAAATTGTATGCGATTGTGGTAACCACAAAGGAAAAAATGAAAAAGGACCCCAGTTGGAAAAGCAGAACCTCTAGTGCAGCTTAGTTTTTTAGAGGTTGTGCATGGTGAAATTTGGGTCACGTAGTTAAATTCTCCTGCTCGTTCCGATTTTGTGTTATTTTTTTTTTTACAAATTTACTTAAAATAAATTAGTTTTGCTAAACCACAAAAACAGCAACGTTGGCAGAGCAAAACGAAGAAAATCAAAAGCAATGCATGAAATAAATGTGAAGAAATCACTGGCAATGCCCATAGGACTTCCATGCTACAAACAGGTCTCGAAATGGACATAGAACGTCCTTTGGGCAGAGGGCGGAGAAGGGAAAGGAGAGTGCAGGCAATTTTATGGTCAGACACGCAATTTACGCCCTCGTCTATCTCGGTGTGATTGTGTGAATGTAAAGAGGCAAAGGAAAAAATGCCCAACTATTTGCCATTTTAGTCACCAGGGGGGCCATGACTCGACTAACGAAGCAGAGGTCAGCAGGACGATGAGAAGGACCGGCTAGTTGGTTGGCAATTCTATTAAAGCCCCAACGCGCTAAGCATTTGAAATCGAGCGCATAACGTGGCCAGTCAGTCCTTGGTTAAAAACCAAGTTATAGCGAAGGGCCACCTCGGAAAATCACGTTTAGAAAAAATCATTAACATTAATTTGTTGGGACTGGCGATTCACCATAAATAAAATTAGTATGGCCCTAATGGGGAATTATTGCTTATACTTTGCCAAATAATAAACAAGAGCAATTATATAATCATATATATCAATTAAGAAACGTATCATCGAGAGTGATCGATAATTAATTATGAATATATAAATTTCTCTGTGCTTCAAGCCCCCTGAACCTTAATTTTTAAAGTAGCGTTAATTACTTATGTCAGTAAAAAATAATATCGATAGCATCGATATCGAAATGTTCTTAATAGAGCGGTTGTAGCTCCAATAAATCCCAGAGAATGATGGAAATTTTCTTTTAGTTCTGGCTAAAAACTTTTATTTGTTTTAATCTGAATTGAATTAGGTTGCAACCATCTGGTTGGGCCCGCGTAGCTAAATAAAAACCAATTACTTACGAAAATCCCCGGCTGCTGCACTAACTCAAAAATAGACAACAAAAAGCTGTTGATTTTCAACTTCCAATCTTCAAATAAAACTAAACAGAGTTACCCTTTATTGCAAAGGCGTCTGCCATCTGGGCAATCGGAGCAAATTAAAATTCCAACATATCTGCATATTGGACTAACAAGTGCATTCAGAGATTAAATCAAAATTCATTTCAGCTGAGATTGTAATCAAAATAAAGAAAGCGAGCGCCGACCATGTGATACCCGGCAACCAAGCTGCGGTTTTTTAGCTTCTCAATTTCGTCCTTTTTACGGCAGACAGACTAGACGGTTGATGCTGACCGAGATTGTAAATACTTTATGGAGTTTTCCCGTACAATATATGGCACTAATACTATATACAATTCTACTGAACGGGTACCGTATACGAGAGCCGCTATAGCAAAGTGTGATCAAAAACAAAAATACGCTTATACCCCTAAAAATTCACCACTGGGGATTGGTAAAATAGGACCCCGAAATGCACATGCGAACTGTGACTGGCCAAGTCCGCAACAGCAGGAGTACCGCCGCCCACAGCAGCTCTGCATTGCAAAACTGTCCGGTGTGTTTGATGCACAAATCCCTCAACTGAAATAGATTTACGTCACTGCCAGACGACGGCAGTCGGCCTGTTGGGGAGTACGAGGTTTCGGGGGCTACAAGCTGCACTGCAATTGCGTTTGTTGACCATTTTTTTCCTCTTTCCCATTTATCTGCCTCCCTTAGTTCTGGCCATTTTTTCCCCAAAAATTCTTCAGCATCAAAAATATGTTTTCCCTTGGCTTCCTGTTGCCCTTTTGGCTTTTTACACCCAGTGCTTGCCCCGAACACGGGCGTACATACGCACACAAGAGGCTAAGACTGCCTTCTCCATAGAGCAAGTCAATGGAATTTGAAACAACAGTTCGGCTTTAATGAGTATTATATTATTGAAAAAATATTTTAAGGTATTCTTAAATTTATTCCAAAGTATTGTAGTATTAAAAAAAAATGTATGTTCTTAATAACTGCCTGCTAATAGAAATCAATCTGTTTTGTATGAAGTAATTTAAAACCAGAGGTTCATTGAGTAAATATTTCCTGTTCCATTATATTCAATGTTTTATATGTATTCTTGAAGGAGCGGTATATCTTTACCCTTTCATTGTAGAAAAGCTTTTCAGTTTGGTCCAATTTGATTTATACTTTGGAAACTTACATTTTTTTTATTTCTTGAAAAATAAAATTATAATCAGGCGCGAAGCCACAGTAACGTAATGAACACGTCATACTGAACCATTTCGAAAACAAAGCGAGCTACCAACACTACCGAATTTGGAGACAGACACACAGGTGACTAACGCATATCCCTTTGCGTGCGTGTCCTGATGAGTTGTCACATGTCGTCGCCTGCAATCCTGTGGGTTCATCAGCAGCTTAATGGCAAGGGCCATATTCCTGGTATTGGCTGCGGGAAGACAGTCGGTTGAAAATATGGAAATTTGGAATGAAACTATTTTTTAATTAACTGCATTTTGGCATGACTTGCTTGTCTCAGGACGTCCAACATCAGAGAAACGGATAAGAGCCAGATGGGGCAATTCTTGCTAATGTCAACTTCATTGCTGGAGGAATGGCTTGTTAAATGTCAGGAACACGCCTCACTGATTTTTTAAAGGGAAAGAGTGTGAGTGCTGGCCAAGAGGAAAAGGCAACTGTAGAAATTTATCTGGCAGCCAAATTCGATGTTTCCTATTCTCATTCTGTATGGGACGATAGGAGCAAGAATCTGAGTTTAAAATCTGATTCATTTATATTCATTTACTGTCACGTTAATACATTGACAATCTGTTGAGTCTGGGTTAAGATAGCATTACCAATTAAAGAAAAGTTTAAACATTTTTATAGTAACTTAAGTAAATTGATTCCTTTTATATACATACAAATTTAAATATTTTTAGAAAATATTTATTAATTTTACCTTTGAGTCTCATCCAATCAAAGTTAAGTAGAGGAAATTGCTGGAAGCTGTCTTACGTCTATTATTATGTTACATAATATAACTAGAGATCCATCACAACGACTCAGCTTTCATTTCAGTTACCTGCCAACGTGTATCGCTCTGTCGAGGGACCTAACAGTGGCTTTCTTACTTTTGTGTTTACCGACCTAAAGAGACCCAAGAGGCCATCAACTCCCCGCTCAAATGCTTCAGGTTTTAGTTACCTTCTTCACTTGACTAAACGGCTCCCAGGCACTTATGGCGGCAAGTGCTCCAGTGCTTCCTTTATTAAAATAAAAGTTGTCCTTGGCTAGCACGTCTACTCCATTGTTATAGAGCCGGAGTTCTACATTAAAGGAAGTTGGCAAGGCAAATTTACCTGAGTTTTTGCCGATTCAAGCTGAGCCTCAAAACAGGAACAAATCTATTTGACTCCATATACATGTTGCTACTAGGTCCAGTTGGGAATTCTAGTGCGACGAAAAAGGTAAATTTGCGGACTTGTTACATGCTGTTTATATATTTTCCAAAATTTATTAATAATAAACAAGAAAAATAATTTTAAGTCAGTGTCAAACAACATTACAACATAAGACATATCGAAATATATCGAATGATACTGTTTTATTCTCTAAATAGACAACGTTAACTCTATTGTTTCAATTTTAGTTATAATAACTCAAAAATTAAAACTTTAATCCATATATTTTCAATAAATTATTTTTTAAATTGGGGGCATTTTAACTGTTAAGCAGATTGCTACGCTTGGATTTATGTAGAAGGCAGAACCTGATGTAAAACACGGCGAAGGAGTGAGTGCATTAGTTTTCTATCCCACGATTTTACGGGCCCCATTCCCCCTTATTGTTACTGCCACATGTATAGCATGCAACAAACTATTCGGCCAAGTTGCCAGTACTTCATTTGCAACTGCGTGTGTTGCCAAGTTTGTGGACTCGGGAAGTCATTGCCGCTTTTTGTTGTCTGCTTATCACGCATGCTAAACAAGCAGACGGAGGAAAGAGACAGGCAACGAATATACAATTTGAATTTTGATAAAATGCAGTTGACTTTTGTTAGAGCGGTGCGGACCTAGAGATGGGCTCAATCTTTTATACTCCACGAATAAGTGTTTCAGGGTTCGGAAACAGGGTACAAAAATTCCTTAAACTGAGGTATTATTTCTGGTCAAATGTTCTTAAAATAAAATATGCAAGACGCGCATAGATCAAAGGTATCCCAATGTCCTGAAAATTAAATTTTAAAAGATGTTCGCAACTTCCAGGACAAACTTGACGGACACGTCTGAAAGTATATTTTATTTAGAGTAGGAGCCGCTTCTTTCACAGTTACACACATGTATATTGGTACGGCAACCGGCATATAAAATGCATCTCTAAAGCACGGATGTTTGGTGTCAAGCCAGTGGCCATCTCTAGTAAAGTCTTTTAATACTACGGACTTGCCAAGGACAGGCAGTCCGCCCCCTTGCCTTTTCTCTGTGTGCGACATTCATTGATATTTTGGGCAAGCGTAGCGTAAATTCAATTTAAATTTGTGTAAATTGGCTGCAAATGCAATTTACAAGTCCGAGATGCATCTGCAGCTGCCTTGCCTGCGTGTGCAGCAGCTTTTTTGTTTTGAAGCCAGCTGCCCAGGAGGACAACCCTGTCTTTTTTGTTAGCAAGATTGAATAAATATTTAATTAGCTCTGATGATTAACGAAAGTTCTTGTCGCATAAAGGTTAACCAAATTTCAGAATAAGTTTATTTAGTGGAAATGTGATCATCTTCAGACCATCAACTATAAACTATTTTAGGTATCCACCTTTTGCCCAATGCAGGACATGGGAGGGGTCAGAAAATCGAAGCAGTGAAGTTTTGCAAGGCTAGTAAGGCCTTAACTGAACTTCCAAGAACTCCTCAAGCTACTATTAAAACTTTGGAGCAGGTACGAGTTAACGCGATAAGCTGCAACAAGCAGTGGTAAACTTGCAATAGCTTTCTTGTTTGCGGGGTCATAAAGCAGTAACGAGTATCTTGAGTTCGCCAGTATAAATAGTGTTGCATATTGCTCTTAGTGATTTATGCTAGTCATTCGCAGGCGACCTTTGACCTTTCTACCTTAGGCCGGCTGGGTCTCATAGTGAGTGTTATAAATACCATCGGAGGGCAGACTACAACTGCACGAAAGCAGTAGTTGACCCGCCTCCTGAGGGAAGTCGGAAGTTAGGCAAACAAAGAGGAAAAATGTTTGATTAAATATGCAAACACGCTGACAGCTTTGTAAAAATGAAAAACTGAATTTAGAAAAACTTTAAAAGTCTACAATCCACTATTAGAAAAGTTCCAGTACTCGACTGTGAGATACCCAGTACGGAAGACCTTTTACATTAAATATATTTCCAAGACTTTATACTCCAAAATTGCTTAGACTATTATTTATTATGCTTTTCCCTTAAATATTATCTATAATAAAAAGAATGTGTTGTCAAAATGGTTTTTCGATATTTGATGTCATTAGGAAGTTGCGCTGTCCGTTTCTACGCAAACTAGTCCCTCAGTTTTGAAGCTATCTGAATGAAACTCTCAGTGAATGATTTATATATTATTTAAGAATGTCTGATTTAAATTCATAAAAATCGGACTACTATATCAAATATATATAAAGGAATTTGTAAAACTTAACATGTAAAATAAGTAAACCCGTAAAAGTAATATGAATATGAAAGTAATTAATATTATCTATATATGTATATAAGTAACACATTAAATTTAAGAATCAACCCAGAGCTTAATTCAATTCAATGACCCCATTAAAATTTGCTACCGTTCAATACTTATAACACTAAACTGTTTTGCTAAGATTTATTTTACCCCAAAACATGCCGTCATTTGCTTCCAGTGACAAAAAATTAATAATTTTTGTTTTTAATTCTGGATTTCGATGCTCTGAACTCTAATCTGGCCTCAGATTTTTTTCTTACACGTCACGTTTTTGATAGAAAGATATAACGACTTAAAATGGCATACGAGCCTTTTTAGGTACTTCGATTCGAGTTCAGCGCATCGAAAACCGATGCGAACTAACATTAGCAACACTTTGTTGTAGCGCAGGTTACCGACAGAAAAAAAGAAGTGAATCAGTCTGAAGCCAATAAATCAATAAATCCTATTTTTATACCCTTGCATGGTATTACAATTTTAGTCAGAAGTTTGCAACGCAGTGAAAGAGACATTTCCGACCCTATAAAGTGTATATATTCTTGATCAACATCACTAGCCGAGTCGATCTAGACATGTCCGTCTGTCCGATTATCCGCAAACTAGTCCCTCCGTTCTGATGCTATCTGAATGAAACTTTGCAGGTAGTCTTCTATATGCTCTCACTACTACAAAAGTCGCAAAGAGGTGGATCGGTTAACTATATCACATAGCCATAAGAACAATTCGAAAATTTTCAAAACAAAAATTATAGCTTCACCATTTTTTAACATATCGTCATCTACTCTGAGATATAAGCTTTTTATATTATTGTAAAATTTTGCTTTTAATTTTATAATAATCGGACACTATATCATATAGCTCCAATAGAAACGGTCGGAACATTTTTTTTTCTTCTACTTTGAGATTTAAGCATTTTATATTATTTCCTATTTTGCTTTTAATTTCAAAAATTCTGACAACTATATCTACTACATATAGCTGCCTTAGAAACGATCGGTAAATGTGGAGGAAAATTACATTTTACTTTTTATGTACAAAATGGAATAAAAAATTCAATTTGTAAAATAATATAAGTATAAAAGTATTTCATATCATGTTAGATATGAATTAATTATGAATTATCCAATGGCCGAAGTCAGCTTCCTTTCTTGTTACCTACAAATAAAGATTATTAAATAATTGTTGGTATTTCCGAATTTAGCTTGCACAAGGTCCGTGAAAGGCCCACAGAGGCCATCCACATTGCTGGACTCTGATTTAAGCTGGCAGCATTAATCGATCAGACGGAAGACAGCCATAAATTGTCCGACTCATTAATTTGTTGTCATCATTGGCCATTTTTGTGGAGTCCATTGTTCTGGACCTCTGGCAGTGCTAACATGGCTTGGTCCCAAGCCCATAATTGATTTAAATTACGCACGCACAGAGGAGGACACAAAGGCCATGTTTTGCAGGGCTCTGCCGTTGGGTCAGCCTCTATCGACGCAGATAATAAAGTCATTACGGGCCCGTTCTGCTCTTGCACTTCCTTCTTCTATTGCCCTGCCAACTGTTGATTTGGCACATGCATTCGCCCCAGACGTAACTATATATGGTATGAATGTAGAAAAACAAACAGTCGGGAAACGCTATAATTATGTGGTGATTGCTCGGAGGAGGAAGTTGGAATAACGAACATTGATTGAATGCCAAAACACTTAACCCAATTGGAAGCCATTGGCGGCAACCATTTGGAAACAGGAAGGAAGGAAAATACTCTATTTTGGCTATGGCCGCTTTCTTTTTGTCGTGATGGTCAAAGCTGACAAATGGCTGAATGGAAGCTTATTGGCAGCCACGCAACACATTTCATGCTTAACCCAGTTTTTCTTTTTTTACTTTTGAAGGAAGCGGTCTAGAGAGCCATGCTAAATACTGAAAACTCAATGCTGGTTTCAATGTGCTGCAGCCTGCAGCATCTGCCTCGATAGGTTTGCTATATAAATTTTAATCTTCTTCGTCTGGCGGCTGGCCAAGGCCCAATCCTTAGCTGAAGCCGAGCCACAACGACGCCAAAGCCTCAAGGAAGGCATCATGAAACAGAACGAGACCGGCTTCCAATGCAAACAATTGTTGCTGATTTAACACAAACTGCAGGCAATTTTACTCGGGCAATTGTGCTGTGCCTTCGCTTTGAATATTTGTCAATATCCGAATTACAGTGGTTCGAACTTCGGAAAGCACTCGCTTTTTCATATTTTTCCCTATGGAAAATAACCGAAAATTTATGTATTTGTATATTGTATTTACATGCGAAACGATAGGAAAGATTTGATACAATTTAATGGCTTACAAATTTCTTTATAGCCGAAAGGGTACAAAATTCCTCAAAGAGGACACAAAAAACAAAAAATAAATATACAATATACTGCCGAATTCACATCCACCTGCGGCGGATAATAATTGTTTATAATAAAGATTTTTTTTTCTCAAAAATATATATATTTAAAATGTACAAGAAACAAACGAAGTGGGCAAAGCAATATAAATAATCCAGTGAACTCTTGCAATAATACAATGCATACAAACAGGCGAACATTGGTAGATTGACTCGGCTGTTGATGCCTATATATATATTGTATGGTTAAAGCTGAAGTACTCTACATAACAAAATAAAAACAGTTCACCGTATGTTGTGTGCTACAAAAATCCATTACTTGTTCTGATCAAAGTAGCAGGCTTGTTTGAAACTAATAATAAACGTAGTTCTCTAAAGATCTCCTATTCACCAAATAGTTCCCTTGGAAACAAACACATTGAAAATTTTTTATAAAGTACTTATCTGGTGCTGGTTAAAAATATTTTCTACATGGCTATAAATGGTCTGATAAGCCTTATGCGCCTATAATGTGTTTGCTCGAGAGCAATAACCAATGACTGCTGATTTGTAAATGTCAGTTGCCAGTCGACGCCATTGCACTGGTCTGCTATGTTTTCCACTTCATCCATCTGTCTTAACGGCTTACCGCCCTGACATTATCGTGGATGTCCTGTGAGTCCGATGGCGTCGTCTTGTCGCCATGCTAAAGCAGCTGTATAGTGTATGCTTTGCTAATTGGCCACCAACCACTGGCGCCATCTTTTCACCCAACATCCCACAGTGATTGATTTGTTTGGCTTAAGCCACGTGAATGTCCGTGAAACGCAGCGATAAACGGTGTAAAATTAATTAACCACTACCTAGAGTCGAGGACGAAAATGTAGAAGAGGTACGTAAATGGATTGCCCCAACAACGCTTCCGGTCTGTGTGCTCCTGCTTGCTTGTGAGTTTCTCATAAATAAATAAATGACTCAGCTTACGACAGCCCTCCTCATTTTATGTACATACACTTTAGGCGACTTGCTCTTTAAATAAAATCTGTATACAGGTAAATATCCGTACTGCAAAAATTATGTGCAATCGACTTTGTAGCTTGCCAAACAAATTGTACATAAAATAACTTTAAACAAGTAAGAAACCCGAAATAGCAGCATATAAGATTACTTTATCCTACATTAAATATAAAAGTTCTAAAAAACACTATATACCACGGTTCGGGACTCCACAAAGTATATGGGAAGTGCTGTTAAATTTTATTGTCGTGTATTTTAAGCACAAATGATAAAGACTTAGAGGTTGAAAAGCCATCACTTAAAAACTGGGATACATCAGAAAACATATATGATACATATGTATGTAAAACAACATGGCTAAACTAGCATATAGAAAACTATATAAGAAATATATTAAAAGGATATTAAAGTCACGTATAGATTAGTTGGCTCACATATAGCATAATCTTGCACTCTTCAAGGACTGGGTGCAAAGGGTTCAGACATTTCTATCACATGAAATGTTAAGGATTCCTTGTACATTCTCATCAATATCATATTATTGCTCAGCTGCCGACAAACAATTGAAAACAATACAAAATACTTAAGAACTTTTTTGCTCTTCAGTCCTTATTTATTCCCAGTTGTGTTCGTGACGTGTTTGTTTCGTTGTATGAGAGCGTGCGGACGCCTCAAGTTGGCCTTGTGCCAGAAATCCCACCTTCTCAGTCCCTTACGTGTATATGGTTTCACCATTTATTTGTTGTTCGGTTTATGTTTACGTCTAATCTGGAGAGGGAAGAGTAAGAAATGCTTTTTGGTTTGGGCGTTATGCATATCTGCCATTTTTTCACCCGGGATCTTCTTTCCAAATGTCAGAAATATACCACAAGTGCTGTCAGCTGTTAATGATGTGGAAATTTTTTAAATAGATTGTTTTAAAGGCAGTGCTTTATTCAAAAGAAATTATGGGGTTGTGATGAATAGCATTAGTTTTAAACTGCGATAAATCTCGCTTACTTTCATTGAGTTAGAGCAAATAAAATCCGGAGGGGGTATAAAAAGAAATCCAAACAAGCCTTAAGTTCTTAAAGATTATTAAGCTACTCAGTCCAGAACTACCGTCGGACAGTTTTGGGTATTGAACCCACATACACTCATACAAATATGTTGGAAAACCGAGAGATGGTCAGAAGGGAGCACAGAAGCATATTCCTCGGAATTTACGTGATGTACATTTAAACGCGACTGAGCAACCTGAATTATGCCTCCACCGAATCGAAAGCTGGTGAAGCACTGGGAGTCACAGGTGTGTAGAGGGATTTTCGAACAGCTAAATTGGCATGGCCTTCCTAAAGGCAAAAGGAACGCCTAGGTGAGGGCGCCCTTCGATATTTCTGGCTCGAGTACGACGCGTCCATAAGCATGATGAAGTAACGGGAGGGAATCGCACATCTGCTGAAAAAATTGATTGATGATTGACGGCAATACAAAAAGGACGACGTATGCCTCTCACACATGCCAGTCAAGCGACGAAGAGAGTGGAGTGGCGCCTCCGTATCGAAACAGAATGGGAGGAAAGCACAATTTCACTTGGGCCTATATATGTATGTACACTCGTGTCTGAGTGGGCGGTTGACAGCGTACGGGCATTCCTGTGTTTTGGGCCGGCACAAATATTCATGAGCAAAATGCCGTGTGCTCGTCTGCCGTCGAGACTCAGGATAAATTTGCATAAATTTGAAATTTTAAAAACTATACAGCCTGATGGAAATGATGACGAGAGCAGCACACACCTAAACACCCACTTTGAGCCTCACAAACAGCGCCATTGGTAGTGAGGCCCCACCGCTCAGGGTGTGTTGTATTAAGGCATTAAATGTTTTTGAAATATTTGCCATCCTGAAATTGGGAGCGGAAGTGCCGGCCGAGACCGTCGGATTATTATTAAGACCTTAAGCAAAGATGCCTGTAAACGTATATTCTCATCGGACTCTGTTTAAATTAAATAAATAATACAAAAATACAAAAATACAAAAATAATAAATAATTTGTTAACTATGCTGTGATGTATTAAGTGTGAAATTATTTTTTATTACGATCAGTTGAATGCTTTGACTGTAAAAAAAGCAGCAGAAACAGCATTGTCTATGTAATTAAAAGAGGGCATAATTAAGTAATGATTAATTTATGTTTTTCTCTCCCTATCTCCATATTCGCGGACAGATTAAGGCCCGGTTAAGAAAATGTTCTTGTCTGTTGTGAACATATAAGAAAATCGAACAAGTTTCACCACCAAATCTATAAAAAAACTTAGCAACTGAAAGATGAAGCAAAGCTGCCTTGAGGCACTTCTCTAGCTATGGACTTAAAATGTGGAAGGATTTCGGAAGAACTCCATCCTATAGGGAGATGGTCTCTTTCCAGAAACGGAAAATGGAAAACAGTACAAATTAGCGTTTGTTAAAAGTAACAAAAGAATAATAAATTTTAAAATTAATACACAAATCAAGAAGTTTTTATTAAGTATTTCCAGCCAGAAAGGCATGTCATCCTTATTAACGGCTACCGTCATCTCTCTGGTGAGGAAATCAGATTTATACTCGTCACCAAGAGTTTTCAAAGTTCCACGGTAAAGCTTCAATAACGTCTGGCACAACATTGCTCTGGAAACGCTGAAATGAACCGCTACGGTGTGGTATTCCGCCTAGTATTCCAAGGAGCACAAGGCAATTCCAATTCGCTTCTCCAAAGAAATAGATGAAAAGGAGAAACTGGCTTGCGAAGATTTGGAACCCGTTTAACCAATCCCTGCGATGGGGCTCTGAGTTTTGCAGCTCCTCAAAAGCTCCTGGTGACTTCACAGCCAGACCAATGCCTTCATCCTGGTTTCTTTACAATGTTCCAGTGCTAAGGCTTTCAGGCTTTCGTCGTTGTTCGAATCGCTCATTTGCCTTAATTTTTTAACTTTCAAATAAATACTGACAACTATCTGTCAAACAAACTCAATAACGCAACTTTTTCCAGTAGAAACACTCATTCTGCGTTTTGCGTTTACTTCGATTATGTTAGGTAACGCAGGTTAGTGAAAAATGAACGTATATGTGAGAGCTAAAAGAGACCCATACTTTCCGAGTCATAAAAAATATTGTTAATTTTCGATAGACAAGTGGTAGCGAGTGGTTGCACTTTAAGCAATAGTATGTGCTTTTCAGAAATAACGGATAATTATTCTGATTTATGTTCAGATACGTTTTAGGAGTTTGCAATAAGTTTGTTTAGTGTTTGTATTTTGGAAGTAGATAGAGGATCGGACAAACGACTATTTTCAGTTTTAATTGTAATTTTCTTAATCAATCTTAATCCTATAACTCGACCCATAAAATGGCTTTAAGAACATGTTGTGGAGCTAGAACCAAATAGGTTCAGGAAAAGGGAAAAATGAAAAACACTGCAGGGTAGGCAGATCCAGTATCCAACATTTTTTAACTTCCGAAATGGGAAATGGTTAAGACCCCAATACATTTTTTGAAAAGTATATGAAGTTTTTAGAGAACAAGGATGGTTTGGTGCCTTTGTGACATTGTAAAACAATCATTGTAAATTTGTTGAATCCTGTACATACGTTACATATGTATAAAAGCATAAATCCACATCAACGTGTCTAAATACAGTATCGATCACTCAAAAGAGCGGACCGCTTTATAAGTGGGGGACAAAAAGAATAAGTTTAATTTTATAAATATATTTGAACTCAAATCGACTCTAGTATTATTCTGGTATTAGTATAATAGAAGTGTTTGACGATCGGGGCTATTAGGTTTGGTTTGGACTATGAGTCACCTACCAATTTGCTCGGACTAATTGTGCTCGGCTCATGTTTCAGTTGCCTTCGCAGTTTTCGCGACTGCAGCAGATGATCTGTTGCACTTGATAAGGTTCCTGGATTGGTTGATGTTGGGTTTCTCAATGATGTTGTTGATGATGTTGTTGCTGAAGTAGTTGCCGACATTGCATTTGCTTCGCTGGCAACGGAATAAAATTGCTGTTAGCAAATGGCCTGGGTTTTGCCAAATTCACGCTGATTTGGGTGTGATTGCCGCTGCTGATGGCGTTGCAGCTGCAGCCGCTGGGTCAAACCCAGGCGTGGGTATGGAAAACCAAAGGATTGCCGCTGCGGCGCATGTTGCTGTTGCTGGGGCGGATGTTGCTGAAAGCGCATGCGCCGGACGCTTAAAGCGCCGCAGGGGTGGGCAACCTGTAAGAGAATTGATGAAATTTTCAAGAGAGAACACAACATGAAATATGACCCAGAGCAGCAAAGGCCGCCACACAGATAATAAATTATATGAATGTTTAATAATGCCAAACCAACAACATCAATGAGCAGGGGAGCACAACATCGATAGATTATAGATATGGTTTAAATCAAAATCATGATTAACGAAAGTGTTCTTGCGTTATAAAGGAGGCTTATGAATATGTAGTAGTAGCAATAGAGAAGTAGAAACAACATCAACAACAACAACATCGAATATAGAAAAACATCAATATATTGAAGACAATAACAACATTTATTCTTAAAAGTAACTTAGGATCGCCCTCGAAATTGGTTCAAGTCATATCAGTTTGAGTTTAATATCTCTCAATTTACCCTGAAACACACGAAAAGTTCAAGATATGATATTATAGACTGTGAGACACTCAACATTCCGACACATGTTTGTATATCGCACTTACCTTGCCGTATTTTGACATATTATAAATAAAATTAACTAACTATAGTATGTGAATTTAATTAGGACACATTATAAGTAGCATGCAGGGGTGTCAATATGTGAAAAGAATATTAAATAAAGAGCAAAAGAGGAAAAAATTTAACAAGCCACATCGCCTGTATTTTACATAAAGTATTTATATATAGATCAACTTTTAGTGCCATAAGAAACAAATTTGCTCAGACTAATGAGTTTTTAAGATACCTAATAATGACCTATTGACTTAAAACTTTTTCAGTTCCCTTCTACTATCCATATCTTTTGGCGCTTACCTCTACTTTCATTACACTTCCACACGGTATTATTATTATTTAGTCATAAGTCTTCTTTCCGAGATCCTGTCTTATTATATTAGATAAGGATATATTATAATTGATTCAATTGCAATCTGCTAGGGTATACAAACTTCGGCTTACCGAAGTTAGCTTCCTTTCTTGTTTTAGATTATATTTTGTGAAAATTGGAGCACTATATCATATAGCTGCAATTGTAATAATTTCACTGCAATATTGATACGTACAGTTTTGAAAAATCTATAAAAAGTAGCGCAGTCTGGTTCTGCATCCTGTGTATCAGGCACTTTTGGATATCTTAATTAATTAACTTATTTTAC
>VNJR01001074.1:0-14283 GCA_008042585.1 Drosophila punjabiensis
TTATATCATTATTTTCTAGTCGTTCCGGGTCTTGCCTATCGTTATTCAACTTATTGATTCTAATTTTCATCTTTCTTTCAACTTTATCTTTAATCTCGGGATATATTACTCTCTGAAAATCATTAAGTTTTGTATATAATCATGTTCGTTGCTGAAGGTCGTCTCTTTGTTAAATAAATGTGGTCTACCGAAAAAAATCTCATATGGAGTGTATTTAGTGGTAGAATGGATAGCGTTATTATATGTGGTAAACGTTTCAGTAAGAATATCATCATGATCGCAATCCAATTTTTTCTCCTTTTTTTTATTTAATATGATGCGATATATTTCTGTTAAGGAGGAATGTAACCTCTCAACTGGTGAATTGCTAGATGATTGTTGGAAAGACGTGAAATGTACTTGAATATTATATTGTTGGCAGAAGTCTTTAAATATTTTTCCTGCAAATTCAGCGCCTTGATCGCAGACAAGTTTTTTTGGAGTACCGAAGAGTACAAAGAAATTTCTCATGGCTTTAACTATATTCAGACTATCCCTTGCTGGAATAGTATATCCAGCTGCAAATTTTGAAATTTATCTATAATTGTTAAAATTATTTTGCAATTGATGCTGTACAAGTCGATGTGTAATATTTGCATAGGAAAATCTGGAATTTCTGTTTCTTGATAAGATAGTTTTTGTGGTTGTCTATCATATTTTAAAGTTTGACAAATATCACAACTATTAATTAATCGGGACGTTTGATTTTTAAGTTGTGGAGAATATATTTGTCTCTTTAAATGAGCTACCGTTTTTATCGTTAGAACCGTCTCTACTACGTTTATGGCTACGTCTGTCATCATTTCCTCTATTATATTCTATACTTCTATTATAATATTGTTGAGATCCATATTCCTGTTTTTGATCCGGTATTTTTATATTCTTTTGAGCGAAAAAAGTTTCTCTTTCTTTCAACGCCCATTCGAAGGCCTCTCGGAGATTGGTCGGTTTCATGGATCTTATTGTAGCTCCTAATGGGCCTCTAATGCCTGCTAAAAATGAGTTGAGACATATGTCAGCAAACAATGTTTTTTTAGTCTTAACCACAATCTGCTCCGATTTCGTGGTTTCCGCTATTCTAAATAATGCTAATTTAATCTCACAGACTTTGTTATATAGTTGACGTAAGGAAAGACCCTCCTGCACAGTATTGTGGAGCTCGAACATAAGAGTGGGTTCATCTCTCTTGTCCGCGCAATGCAAGATGAGAGCTTCTTTAATTTCTTCCCAATCAAGACTGGCTCCTGCTTCGATGATGCCTTCGCTGGCCTTTCCTTCGATTTTATTTCGAATCGATCTTAGAAGCAGCTGACCATATGGCGTTTTACTAGTGCCGCTAATCAGTGCTAGAATTTCCTCCACATTGGTTATAAATTCATGTAAAGTTTTTGGATTACCGTCGTATACAGGTAAAAAACGAATTGCGTCAGGTATTTTCAGTGTTGATAGGATATCAAGTGGATTAGCATTTTGCTCTCCTTGATTCGAAGGGACGTATTCTGATGAAGAAGTAGTGGATGATTGATCGTCTTGTCTTGTTGCGATGGCCTCTGTATTCTCGGATACGATGTTGTTGATTCCAGTTTGACTCCTGGTATTTGGAGTATGGTTTTTTGCTCCTCTCATGGTAGCTCCTATCTGTTAATATAAAATATGTATTTTATTTTTTAGTTTTACGTATATTAATATATTGTTGCATTTGGTACTTAGGTTGCACCTAAATATATACTAATATCACTCGAACATGTATCGACTGCACGTTAAAAGGTTTGAAAACGTATATTTGCCCCTAGTCTGTGAGTCGCACTGAAACACAGAACTAACTGCAATTATCTCAAACATCCTCACGACACGTTTGATTGGCTTGAGCACATATTGTTGCTCTTAGTCCGTGAGTCGCACTGAAACACGGAACTAACTGCAACTGTCTCAAACATCTTTGACGACACGTTCGATCGGTTTGAGCACATATTGTTGCTCTTAGTCTGTGAGTCGCACTGAAACACGGAACTAACTGCAACTTTCTCAAACATCTTCCACGACACGTTCGATCGGTTTGAGCACATATTGTTATTTTGCGCGTCTCTATGCATTGATTTTTGTTATATACATACGTATACACACAACTGTACTCAGGCAAAAAAAAATGTTTCGACGACTGTTCGTACTGAATCGAACGATCCCGTTATCTGTGTGTGCTTCACGCATTGTTCCAACATATTCGTACAAAAGCACAGAATAACGGAATTACAATAAGCAAATCATTTACTTTGCTTCGCTGATATATACATACATACATATATGTATGTTTTTCTTTCCATTTATTTTATTAAATTTCACCATTATGCTGTGTGTTTTCACTCGGAATTAATAAATCAAATATATACATGCATACATTTTATAATGTTGTGTCCGGCTTAATATGGAATAATAGGTAAGAGTCCGACTGCGCCAGTTACCAATATTGTTGATAACAATATTGGTGTAGATATCTCCCAGGGCCAGTTATTCAATAAATACACTTTTATTATTTATTCTTGTTTTCATTTATTCTTGTAACGTCTGCTCAGCAACAATGCTCACACTCTACTGACTCGGCCGAGCAGAATCGCCACTTCGCGATTCTGTCTTCTCTTGTCTGTTTATAACGGTAGTTCCCGATTATGTCCAGTTGGATCGTGCCTCTTCGGGTTCGTCGCAGACTCTCCATCTCTACGAATAGGGTAGAGAGGGTAACTCGCGCACCTTACGTCCAGCTCCGTGAGGATCGCTGCCAGTGTAGGCCTCACTCAGGGTCCAGGAGCACTGACTTGCCCTGGAGCGGCTCACAAAAGAGAGGTCAACCACCGAACTCGCCCCTGCTCTGCTAAATGTGGGCTTGTTTTCAGAGTTGAGCAGGGTGACTTCTAGCGAAGAAAACTTCTCGAGAAGGGCTCTGCCTCTGGCATTGGTGAGTGAACTGCCCCATTCGACTGTCCATGCGTTGCAGTCGCCGACTATCAATGCTGGAACTCGACCTCTCGCGTCGGCAGAAAGCCTGTCGATTGCGTCTCCGAATTCGGAGAGTGACTTGGAGAGTGAGCTTGGAGCCAGGCAGAAGCTGTATATCACCAGTCCCCGGTCTTGGCCCGCACGAAGCCTCTCTCGGGGAGCACTTCTGTCCATCTTTTGGGAGCGCTGCCGCAGGACCTTGCTTATAGCCTCGACCTCTGCGCCGCATTCCTGTACCGCCTGGCCCAGCAGATCGTGTGCTGCCGCACAGTGGCTTAAATTAATTTGGACCACTAACATGCGCTGCTGATGGGGGCTGCTCCTGACGACCTCACCAGGAGGCAGTGGTGGCTGCCTGCCAAGTGATTAGAGTCGCCTTTCCTAAGCTCGGTGCATCTAAAACAGCGGGGACTGTTTTTGCACTCGGCTATTTTGTGCCCTTCCTGCCCGCACCTGAAGCATGATCTGCTTCTGTCGCAGGAGCTGGTGCATCTGGCCGCTATGTGGCCTGTTTCCAGACAACGAAAACACTTTGGGCGGGACTCGATCATCCTGAGGCGACACCGTGTCCATCCGACCTTTACCCTCCTAAGGCAGGAGAGTGCGCCCGCCCCGGCTTCCGGGACGGAGAAGGTCGCCACCTGGCATCCGCTTGGTAGAGAGCAAACCGCCTTGACATTGACGGAGCTGGGCGAGAGGTCCCTCTGCGTGGCAAGCGCTGCCAAGAGCTCCTCTCTAGTTACCAACTCGTCCAGGTCCCGTTTGACAAAGGTAGTCAGGGGCGACACGGTCCGAATCGGCAAACTGCTGCCGAGCACGCTCCCGATCTTCTCCTTGATCCCACTGATAGGAGCTCCTGGAGACTTCTTCAGCTCGAGAAGAAGTTCACCATTCGCCGTCTTTCCCACCTTCGTCACGCTGTCTCCTATGCCTGCCATCCTGGCATCATGGGTGCGGGTGACCATGCTCAGGACATTTCTGTAAGACATCTCTGCCGCGGGGGTTATGATGGCATTATTTCTACCCCTCCTTCGAGTCTCGCGGAGCTTCGCCTTACCGCGTTTCAACGAGAGCCTTTCGTTCCTCTCATTCGGGCCACTTTCACTGACGGCACTTACCGCCTCTCTCCCGGCGCTGTGCCTGGGGGGCTCGGCTGGGGGACGAGCGCTCGAACGGCCGTCGGAGGCCGCTTGCGGCTACGCGGTTGCGGGCGACTCCAGGGAGAAGTCAGCCTCCTCTGTCGTGGGCCTAGATCGTGGCGTCGAGAGCGCGGTCGGGCAGCGCTGGTCAGCCGTAATGATGGCCTCGCCATCAGTTTTATCGGCCGCTCCTGCAGTGATAGCTCCTGCTGAAGCTCCTTAAGCCTTACGAAGGCGTTTTTCATGGCCTGGTTTATACTTCGCACCTTCTTGTCACAAACCTTGGCCAGTAGATCGTCCAGGAACCCATCTCGCTTTTCGTCTTTGGGGTCGACAAACTGCCTTCGGTACCGATGCCATCCGCGGGTCTGACTGCGACCTCCGCGGGCGTTGAAGGGCCGCCACCGGGTGGGGTCGCCCCGTCTCGGTCGCCAGAGCCCCGTTTTTGGGTGAGCCGCGTCGCGGAGGGGTTGGCAGTTGGTCTGCGCCATGACCTTGTTCACCACTGTGGCCGCCAAAGTGCTAGGAGGGAGACTCGTCACCAAATCCTGACTCCTTGCCACAGGCTCGGGGCAGCCGCCCGAAACAGTATGCTACTGTATTCGTTGTGGATCCGCAAGTGGAGGTCGTAGCAACCAGCTCTTGTCAGCTAACGCGAGAGCTGCACGCCAGAAAGTTGTATCCAGCTCCCCCTGGCGGGCGACGCCCTCTGGCTGATCGCTGGCTCCACCGCTGCAAACTTAGCAATCGCGCTTTCCAACACTACGCCCAGCTAATCCGACAAACAGCTGGAGTGACGTGCCGAATACTGCGTGTCGCCACCTTGGTAAGAGAGATTTACCGCATAAGAGAAAGTGAGGAAAAAGTGCTCCCGCGACAAGATGCACCCCCTCACCCCTCGCCAACAGACGGCTAGCCATCCACCGGATCACCAGGAACCGGCGGACTGCAACAGCAGGACCACGATATGGGCAAGTAAGTACGACCAGTCGACTGGCACGACCTTTCCGCACTCAAACAGCACCGATCCTTAAGTCCGTCACCACTTTTCCAGCATTTCCGAGGGAGCGCCCTGGAAACACAAACGCACTGTGTAAACTCTCACTCGTGACCTAGGTCTGCGTGTGTGTGCGCGGGTGTGTGCGCGTGTGTGTGCGGGCGAGCGCGTCGCGGCGGGCTTCTGCGCGTGTCACTGGCGGTGGTGTGACGGTAGCAGCGGGTTCCGGGGATCGTCCGGATCTTGCGGTTGTAGGCACCAGTCGTGGCATGGTGTCTACGGGGGCGTGTGTGGGTGCTGGTTGGTAGGGCACCATGGTGAGGACTGGCTCCTTACGTCGGAACCGTTGTCCTTTGCTCTCGTCGTCGTCACTCTGTTCCGACTCCCATTTCATGGCCTTTCCCGTCAGGTAGCGGGGAAGGCAGGAAACATCCGTCTGCATGTGGGCCGTGGGACCCGTCTCTGCATTCTGGTCTGGGTCCACCTCGTGATCCCGTTGGCAGGGGGACGCTGGCATCGAGGATTGTTCTCCCGATACCCCGTGGATCTCGCGTATCCCGGCCACTCCGGTTCCGTGGCATCATCCGGTCCCTGGATGCAGAGGTGTTCAGGGGACGGCGAGAATGTTACGTACGGACTCTCGGGGGGTCGGTATGGCGCCGCGACCTGGGTGGTCTCGTAGGTGGTCGTGGTCAGGTACACCCATGACCCCTTGTGGTACCACGAGCGCTCCTCGTCCGTGTAGACGTAATGAAGGACGCCCTCGATCAGAACGCTGTCGTCCTCCTCACTGTCTGCGTAGAAGTGATGCTCGTCTTCCTCATCACTAATGTCCTCCACGAATGGTGCCCGTGGACCTTGCTCGTCCTCGTCGTCGGTGACATTCTCGACGTACGGCGCCGAATGCTTATTTACGTCTTCCTCCGACCCTGCGGAGCTCGGAAGGTCTTCGTCGTCACGGTCGTAGGGGTCGTAGACGGCTTCTTCGTAGGACCCCGTTGGACTCGGGCGATACGAGAAGGTCTCCTCGTCTAACCCGGTTGGGTCACTCTCCGTGCCGAGAGCGTGGGGCGAGGAGCTGCCCTGGCCTACGACGTCTGCCCGTGACGAGGGGTCGTGGATTCGCTGTCCGTTGGCGTCCACGTAGTGTGGAGAAACGGCTCTGGTGGGAGGTGCGCAGTCTGACGCTGCTCGACGGGGCCGTGTCCGAGCACTAGAGACCTCCGGTGGGGATGAAGTCGCCCGTCGGAAATCTTCAGGGTGGCGCCTGCCCGTCGAGCATGACCGGGTGGACCGCCAGGTGTACGCCGTTCCTGGGCGTAGCCGGGAGTCCCGAGTGGCTGCAGACTGGCTCCGAGTCCTGGAGCTGGGTCCGGGTTCTCCCTCACTGTCACTGGACAGAATGGTCATGGTCTCCATGCTGTGGGTAGATCTGTGGAAGAGGAACTACACTAGCTTAGTTCTAGAACGACTTAGAATGGAGAATAAGTGGGCAGCAGGAATGGAACTCCTTACTATTTTTTCGATAACTTAAGAGTTAACAAAGATCTTAAGTCTAGTGAGGCACAGAGTTGTGGTTGGGCTACTTATAATCACCCCTCGTTGTTAATGTTGGTCGGTTGACCTCGTTGGGATGGCCCGGGATGATCGCCGGTGCCATCGTCGGCTGGTTCGTCGGCCGGGTAAGCGGATTCGGACGACATTAGGCGAGGGAAAAGCGACCACTTTATAGGGTCCATCAAACTTTAGGGCGAGCTTTGCTGCAAAGCCTTCGGCGGCTTTAGACAGATGGTGTTGTCGAACGAGGACTAACGATCCCATCGCAGGTTTCCATGTGCGTCGACGTTGTAGTGTCTCCCCTGATCACGGCTGGCTTTCTGCAAGTTGTTTTGAACGATTTGGAAGACTTCTTTCAAGTGATCGGCTCTCTTCGATGGACTCTGGGGCAATGTTGCCGTCCCGGGTGTAACACGGTCATACCAGGATCCCGGTAATCGTGGTTCTCGAGCCTGGAGTAGAAAGGGCGGACTGTACCCGGTCGATTCGTGCTTGTGTTGATGTCGAGTGTCAGCTCCGGTAGCAAGCTGTCCCATGTGTTTTGACTGTTCTCCAAGTACTGTGCTATCATCGTCCTGACGGTGCGATTTGCTCGCTCGGTTAGGTTTGCTCGAGGGCAATAGGGCGCGGTGAATTGAAATTCCACCCCTGTCTCCTTAAGGAAGGCCCTGAACGCCTTGCTGGTGAACTGGGTGCCATTATCGCAAACCATTTTCCGTGATTCCAAGATTCCAAAGGGTTCGCTGACTTGTCTCGTAAGCATCTTCCCAGCTTGTTGTCGTTGTTCCGACTTGAACTTCTGGCACGGGATGCACTGTCGAACGTGCCGTCTCACATCTTGAAACATCCATTGCCAGTAGTACTTCTACGAGATTCGAATGATGGTCTTCCGAACGCCAAGATGACCGGCTGTGGGCGCATCATGGTTGGGTCTGCTCGGAATCTTTCACTAGCGACGTAGGTCGTCGACGAGTCCCTCGGCGGGGAACCCGAATTCTTAATTAAGCGTGAAACGAACTCACCGGTTAACTTCTGGTCGGCGTCAATGATTTGTAGCTTCTTCTTTGGATCTTGGGTCTTCGTCAAAATAAATCCCTCGCTGGATCTGTTGTTGGGCCGCAGGGGCTCTTTGTTGGAGTCTTTATATAGTTCGTTTTCACAAGCAAGCGAGTAAGCTCGTGGGCCTAGAACCGTGCGCGATTGCTTGTTCGTTGCGTTTGTTTCACTGTTCACATTTTTGGTCAAGATTTTTTTTCCGAAATTTTTGAGGTTATGTCGCTCGTTCTGGGGTTACGCACTCCCCGTACAGGTGGTATTATTCCATGTCCCTGTTCGGGCGCCACTTGTCAGGTAGTTCTCTGGCCGGGGTAAAATCTCAGTCGGGGCCAAGGAACCTATACAAGAAATTTATATAGAAGGGTGGAACCTGTAGTAGGAATTTGTATGAGGGTAGCGATATTCCTAGAAACGAGGTGCTTACCATACCTTCCGCTCGTCTGCCGGCGTCTGCGGCCGCAGAGCGAGATGATCCGGGACATAGACGGATTCTCGAAAGTTGAGGGCGCCACCTGGTGTCCGTGGTCGCAAACATGGTTTCGCGCGGGAAATATGGGCTGCGCCACCTGTGAGCCGCGATCGCAACCTGGCTTGCGTACCGGGAAATTTTTTGACTACGAGAAGCCAGAACGGAGGCTTCGGATCTTCACCGCGCCTTCGCAAAGATCGATTGCGGATCTCAGACTCCGTCGTGATCGCGTCAAGGTTGCGAATCACGAACACACTAACCTTCGACTCCGTCAAGGCTCGTACCTCCGCCGCGTCTCCAAGTACTCTGGATATGATAGCCCTCATTGATTCGGCGCCCTCGGTGCCGCCTCTGGCTACCTCCAGGAGCAACTTCCCTCTCGCTGTGCGGCGAACAGTTTTGACCATTCCTCCAAGGTCCGATAGCTGGCTGTCGTCCCTCCGCGTGACCATCGCCAAGATCTCGCTGTAGGTTTTCCCAGCCGCTTCCACTACCACAGCATCCGGGCGCGTTCTGGTCTTCTGCCATTTCTTCCTGACGACAGTGCTCCACGGGCATCCGGGCTCAGGCTCTGCGGGATTCGCCTTCCCTTGCCGATTCTCCGGCGCCCGAGGCCTGCTTGTGGGTGCTGGCGAGGCCTTTTTGCCGCTGTTTCTAGGCGGGGCAGCCACTAGCCGGGCTGGTGGGCCGCGTGCCTGTCTGGGAGCTTTGACACTCTCGACAGCACCTTCGCTCGTGCTGAGTCTCCGTCGCGGTTCCGTTTGCACCGCTTGGTTCCTTTTCGGCACTGTCCTCGTCTGCTGCCCCGTGCTCACACCAGGTTTCCTACCCGTAGTGCTCTGAGCACAGTTGCTGCATAGGCTAACGGAAGCCACCGGACCCGCTGTTTCCGCCGGTTGATCAATGCCGGATTTTAGCTTCCGCATCTCGGCAATCATGCTCTTCATCGGGATGTTGAAGTGACGCATCTGCTTTTTGAACACCAGGCTGTGGAGTTTATCGATCAGCGTACCAAGCCTTGCAATACTCTCGGCACGCGTGAGGTCCCGCTCCGCCTCGTCCTCGGCGTCCGATGTGGGCTCGTCTTCGTCTGCCTTGCTCTTTTTTGGCACCGTTCCCTTCTGACCACTCGACGGGCTGGCCGGATCTCTTCCCCTCTTGGACGAGTCCTTCGGGTCGTCGGTCGTACTCATTTTCGGCGCCGGAGATGGCGCGAGGGGTGATGACCGGCTCATCAGGCTACTTTTTCTAAAAGCAGCTGGCTCTCCCTTGCCCGACGTCTCTTCTTGGCTTGGCGCATTCTCTGACATGGCGGCCAAGTCAGCCACCGCCACGATAGGTTGTTTTGGAACGTTTGTTAGGGCCTCCAGAATCCTTGCCCTAACCGTGAGATCTCCCACGGGTGGATTTCCACTCTTGTGGCTGCCACCTGGAGTAATTACGTTGTAATCAGACATTCCAGTTGCTATGCATTGTCGCCCAATGCTAGGCGCATTTTATACCTTCTGCCAGGTAAGTTTAGCTGCCGGCCACTATGGCTCAGACGCAGACCAGGCAGCCGCCCAATATGGGACAGACGCTACCTGGGTTTAGCCTTTTAAGTGCAGCTGGATCCTGCTGCTGGGCATGATCTTCTGCCGGCCACAGTGGCGCAGACGCAGATCTCGTAGCCGCCCAGTGTGAGCAGACGCTACGTGGAATTAGCCGTTGTTTCCCACTTGGAGGCAAAGTTGCAGCCGACTGGGTGAACCGGACCTTATCGATCGCCTCGGCCGAATCGGGATGACACGGGGGCCTCCCTCGATGGCTGAATATTTCCCTCCGAATTCCGCCTCCTTGCCAAGGACTTCGAGCAGCAGCCCGGTAATGTATGCTACGACTTACGCAGCGATCGTTGATTGAGTGATACACCAATCAGCTTCTGTCACGCATCAGGATTTTTACCCCGTAGGTGGCGCTAGTGTGCGCATGTAGAGTGCATTGCGCTCGTTGCTCTACACTGCACATCAACTGATCGAGCGATCAGCTGGCGTGACCGGCATAATCAGTGGGGGCATCCACATTTGGCAAAGCCGGAAGAGATGCAAAGAGAAAGTTTCGGGTGGAAAGAAACCCCTCTTACCCCTAGCCCTCGTCCCTCTCACCAGTTCGATGGGGTGCAGAAGTGCCCTCAGCGGGACGCAGCAGCCGTGCCTCGACGGGTAAGTCCGTATGCTGCACTTACTCTGCATCCTTATCACTGGGGAACTGCCGGAGCATCCGACGCGGGCGTCCGCTCACCACGACTTCACTTTCACACCTCTCAACTAACTAATTCAGTTAGAAATTTAAGTGCGCGTCCATATCTGCATTAGTGGGACCGTATCTGTTTTCCTGCTCAGTGAAGATTATTGCGTTAAAGTCGAACCTTCTGCAAATATGCAGTAAAATTAATTTGAAATTTATATTTACTTATATTCAGTCAATTTACGTTTATATTATATTTAGCAAAATACGAGTAGTCATATTTTATTTATGAAAGGTGCTCCGCCCAACTAATGGAACAGATCGAAACGATCTCTGCTAAAGAAGCTCCGGTTTCTCCGTGCGATACGGAAGTTTTCTCTTGCGATTATCTTCGCTGGCCGACCTTCCGAGATCTTTTCATAGCAGTCCAGTATTCCGATTCCTCTTGATGCCTCAACGCAAAGTTATCCTCCTATCCAAAGGATTTCCTCTTTCTTCCCGTGAGTGACAACTGAACCAAATTTCTCCAATTATTGGGTTTCATATGACGACATCAAAAGCAGACGTTCCCGAGGTATTTTATCCAATAGAGCTGGGAAAAAATCGATGTCAACATCGATTAAATCGATTCCTTCTATTTTGGTCGATGCATCGATTTGGCTTAGAAAGAATCGATATGTCGACAAGTCCATTTTCAAGATGATTTCCACCCCTATGAAGAAGAAGAGGACCGTGAACATAAGGGTAAATGAATTAAAATTTGTAATTTTAATGATTAATTATAATAATACATTTTTAGTTTTTTTGTGATCCCACTCACTTGATCTCATTTAATTTAATTTAATTTTTCTGGCAATAGCCAGAGATTATTTGACTTTGATTTTGATTTTTTTGTTTTTATATTATGAAATATTTTATTTTTTATTTTTTGAACTTCTGTTTTAAGTGATTTTATTTAAAATAAGTTACTTTATTTAAAATAAAGTTTTTATATAATTTTTTATAAAATAAAGCTTCATAAAATAAGAAATATAATAATTTAATTATATAAAAAAAAATCGAAATCAATTAATCACTGGTAATTGCCAGAAAATTGTATTTAATTTATTCTGAAAATGTTTTTGGTTTATTGTTCTATGAACGATTATGTAACTAAATTTATGTTTTTGTTTATCTCTGAATTTAATTCAAGAAAAATATAAAAAGTTTTGTTTTCGATTTAATTGATTCAATCGATTTTATTTTCCAAAAAATCGAAAAAAATCGATTCACTGAAAATCGATTTTTTCCCAGCTCTATTATCCTACCCATGCCGAGTCTGCCAAGGCAACCATCCTCTTCGGGATTGCCACCGTTTTCTTAGGCTTAGCGCTGAGAAAGGGCTCCAGGCAGTCATCGAAAAGAAATACTGCGTCAATTGCCTGGCCCACCACCGTTCCCAAGGATCGTGCCGCAGTGACGACCGATGCGAGAAGTATTAACAGGATCACCACACTTTTCTCCATATTTACGACCGCTCAGCGTTATTCTACATTTTCAAGAGCTAAGGCCTTCTGATATTTTTGCTGCGGATCCTCGCAAGGGGGGGCGAATGTTCACGCCAAAAGGCGCTTATTTAAGTAATAAGTACCAACTTCTACTTCTTCAAATAAACATACAAGACGCACGTCGCGTAAAACCACGAACAAGTCCTACGTGTTTTCTTCTTATCGAGTGGCCCAAACAGTCAGTTTTAAAAATATTTTTTTTCTACTTTGAAACTAAAGCATTTAATTTTATTTTAGATTTTATATATGTCGGACGACTATTTCATATAGCTGTCATACAAACGATCGGTAAATATGGAGAAAAATTACATTTTACTCTACATGTAAAAATTAAAAAAAAAAAAGTAAAGAATTGTAAAACTCTAAAAAATCAATGAATACAAAAGTAATTCATTTTATATTAGATAGGAAGAGATTATAATTAATACAATTGGAATCTGCAAAGGTATAAAATTCTTTCTTGTTGTTGATAATGTTGCTAACATTCTAAACAGAGAGCCCGTTCGACGTCGGGCTCGATTCCTTTTAGTTCTACTTGTAGTTCTTTGCTGCTTTTTATTTGATAGGTGTAAAAATTATTTTTTGTTTTCTCAAGATATTCCGACACGATGCGGAAGGGATTTTTATATTTGGTTTGAACTTTGGTTTCGTGGATGTTCCCCTTAATAAAAATATGAAAATTTTTTCCCCGACCAGCGCAACAATTTTGTTGACCAGTGCGTTTGATCTTTATTCCCTAATATAAATAGGAGTAGATGTATTACCTAACTTCTGCGCCAGTTTTTGATGATGCCGCTAATTGGGGGTCATTAATTAGATAAAATAGGGATATCTATCCCCTGTCACCCCTCTTAAAAGGGTTGGGTGATAAAAAATTAATTAGGGTCATTGATTGAATGGTGTGAGGACACGTGAGAAACGTGTGTGAACGCGCTACCGCAACGAGGACGCACTCGATACGGGTACGAGAGCGAATGCGATGGAGCGATCGATAACGCTACGCTGTCGAACAGTGTCCGATCATTTTTCCCACGATTGAGTCACAGCCCTAAAAGGGATGAACGGTGAAAAGGACACATTCCACCTGCGTGTACCTGTAGACACTTGCCATCAGGCTATGCAATGAAAAGGGGTAGGGATAAGAATGTGTACCTGTGTCAACGAAGATGGCTAATTGAAGAGCACTCAAGAAGGTTACTATATCACAATGGGTGGGTGAGTGAAGCTATAAAAAAAGGACGTGCGATCGTATACCATAAGTGAATGTGGGCGACGGGCCCCGACCAAGTAATTTCGAAATGAAGAAAAGAAAAGTGAATGAAGTCAGACGCAAGGTTTCGACTCATAAAACAATGGGTGGGGTGAGTGAAGCCATAAAAAAAGATATGCGATCGTATACCACCAGTTCTCAAAAGTCATTTCAAAACAATGAGAAGGAAAGTCAATGAAGTCGGGCGCCGCATCCCCGACCGCTTAAGAGTGAAATATATTTCATTCATTAAACGGGCGAGACGTCTCTCTCTTCCTGCAATTAGGGACGACCTATCTCGTCCCAAAGAAATGAAGGGGATGGGGTGTCTCGTCTCTTAATAGGAGAACATTTCCATTCCTTATACCTAAAATAAAAAAGGAAAAATCTGAAAAGAATTCCATATTCCCATTTCCCAAGGAAAAATATTTAGTATAGTTTATTTCAGTATATATTTTATTTTATTTTCTCAAGTACAATGATCAGAAACGATTTTCTAAATTAAGATACATTTTTATAATTTTAAGACATTTATTTGAGCGTACAGTAAAGAAATGGCATGCACATGTATCAACTCCATGATTAGCATCATTTTGAGCCCAGCAACAAGATGTGAAATGATGACCATGCACATTAGAAATCAGTGGAAAATCACTCCTTCTTTTACTGAAATATTTTAGCGATTCTTCGAGATATATTGTATGTTCCGGGAAAATTTGATCTTTGAACATTTTCAAGAAATTATTTATTTTAATTTCAAGTTGAATGATTTCAATATTAGATGTGATATTCATTCCGTTGACTGCAAACATTTTATTTTTATATTTTTGTTCCGTAGACGTCTTCTTCCAACGATTTCCAAAAATTGATTGAAGAAATTTTTACTTTTTAGACGACACGTTGAACCAAGCCAGTTAATGGTGTGTATTCAACTAGACGATCATGAATGAGAAGGCAATATACCTTTGTATTCATTTCACTCGGTGTAGTTAGTTCTGTCGAAATTTTAATAT
>VNJR01001077.1:0-23747 GCA_008042585.1 Drosophila punjabiensis
TCGATCACGAGTTAAACACATTTAAAGGGTAAAATCAATGGGTTTTGTTTGGGCATTGCACTTGAATAGCTTAATTTATTTTCACACTTTTCTCTTGACTTTTTCATTATTTTCTTACACTTTTCTCTCTCTCTCTCTCTCTCTCTCTCTCTCTCTCTCTCTCTTTCTTTACTTTTCGTATTTTTTCTCAATATTTTGTGCACTTTTCCCGCGTATGTCTTATACGTTCGCGTACCGTTCAACAACTGAAACCGAAACTCAAAATATTGTAGTGCCCATGCCGATCACGAACGTGAATGCGCCCATCTCGGGCTATATGGCTCTATGGCTATAGGTCTCTGCTATAGCCAAGTGTGCTCAGGTGTTTGTGAGTGTGTTGGGTGTGTGTGTGTTGTCCCAAACAAAAAATAGCAGTAGCAATAGCAACAACCAGCTGACGATGCGATGTGCTAATCGTCATTTGTCGATTTCAAGCGCCGTCGTCGGGAAAAGTTTTTCATTTAGCTCGGCCTTTGCGGAAGTCGATTTGCTCGTATTTTCCGATCAAAAGTGTTTACTATGGCCAATTGACATAGAGAGAGAGAGAGAGTAGTGGTCTTGTCCTGCTGACACAGTGGTAAAAGAGTTCGGAAATGGCGAAGAAAACATTATGAATGAATGGGGGAGCTATAGTTTCAAGTAATTGATGTTTTATATGCATAAAGCAAGAACCATATATATTATAGTAAAATAGGTATAATTGAGAAAGTTAGTTTACTTCTGAAAGCCAAAAATAATATCCTTGCATGAAAATCGATCATAACTCAGTCAAAAATACATTAATTTCAATTTGGTTAAGATTTCCTAGTATAGCTTTTATCAGTATTAATAACAAAGTTTTAAAAATGTAAATATTTTTGTGTGCATTTTTGTACAATTTTGACGATGTAACCCCTTATAAAATGTTGAAAAAATCTAGTAAAATTAGTTTTTAACAGGCATGGCTAGATCGACTTTGCTGTTAATGCTAATCAAGAATATATATAATTTATAGTGTCGGAAACGACCTCTTCAGGCCCGAAGGCTCATGACTTATTGTATAATAAATTGTTGTTATAAAAATAAGCTGGCACATAAATTTTTATTTTAATAACTAAAAAATATAAAATTTACGGGTTTTATATTGCTAAATATAATATTATTATAATCTAGATAGATCAGCAGTGCTGTCTTAAAGTTTTAAGGTTATTTTTTAGACCATCTTAACCTCTAGCTACAGTTCGAAGATATAGAAGAATATATGCTTTGATTAGGAATAAACAGACTTTTCTTTTTCCCAGATTGCGAGATAATATTATTTTCAAAATCTTAAATACTTAAATAATTACCTTTAAAAATCTTAAACACAATTGATCTTAACCTAATTTTTCAAAATTTTATGAATCCCATTTATTAAAAATTTCTTCATATTTTATCTCTTTTTTAACCCACTGTTCAATTGAGAAAATTACAATCGTGTCTTCCGGCTTGACCAACCCAATATTCACCACCATTAAGACCTCAGGCACTTAGGCTAAAAGCTAATTTGTATAGAGAACCTCCATCAGTTTATTGGAAAGTCTGGAACTTATGGGCTTCACGGCAAAAACCAATTAACATGTCTAACCAGGCTATAATTTACCTCTCACAATTTCCAATACACTCCCCAGAGACTATAAGTCAGGGAGTATAGCGGCACTCTGGGAATTTTCGAAGTGCTCATCAATCAGTTTTTTATTTACACGCCCCCAAGCGCATAGCTTTAAGTGCGATTGAGCTAATCAAATACCAAATTTCTACATGTAATTTGATATTCAAATTAAAACTCATTAAAAATACAATTTTGTTGAGTGGACTTTGGGTCCCGAGTACATATCAAAAAACGTAAATCTAAGGCACATCCGCTCACTAATTTAATGAGCGGCTCAATGAACCTTTTTTTGGGTATTCGGTGGTTTCGCTATCTTCTTCGTAAGCAATTTAAAATTAAATGCTAATTATTCAACCCAAAAATTATGCAATAAATTATGACTGAAGGGCGAACTGCCAAGTGGGTACGTTTTTATTGCATAAGCTGCGGCAGTGCGGTCATAAAAAGAAATTATGACGGCAGGCAATCATCCTTCCATCCTCCATCCTGCAATTCAACTTATAATTTGCAAATAAATCTAATTGTGTAAAGAGGGTCAGAAGTGATAAGGCCAATTAGAGAGGGGAATATTGAAGGGCAAGGAAAGAAATTATAAAAAAAATATGAGAAAAAGGCAGCAAAAAAGTGAGCAGACAAAGTTACCAACTGGTTAAATGTAACAGGTTGAAAGTTATGGCAGTAAACAAAGAGTAATAATTGTTGCAATCAGCTTAAAGGATATCTGTTGAAGAGAAAATAAAAACAAGGAAGAGTGTAATTAAATTATAGATTTATAACTAGATTTTAAATGCAAGAAAATATGTAACACTTTACAATATATTGCTGATTATTACTTAGATTATTATTATTTACTCATTTTTTTTTGAATTTCTATTTAGGGAATTTTTAAGCCAGAAAGCAAACAAAAAATGTCCAGAACAATATTTAATATGCAAATATTCCAAATCTTTATGAGTTTCTTAAGAAACCCCAAGAACTCCTTATTTGCTTCTGACAGTGATGATTGCTTGTCCTTATTTCCTACCTGCAAGCTGGGCTGCAACCTCCAAGTCTCCTCCAAGCCGGCCTCCTTTGAAATCATCCTCCTTTTGAAACGGAGGCCAGCGGCTAAGCCACCTCCTTTTGCTTTTTTAAAGAAAAAAGGAAAAGATAAAAATTTTGTCGGACGCCCGAGGGTGATGCCGCCTTTGAAGGCATCGTCGCGAATTCAGCGCCTTGCCGGTGGTTTTCCCCTGTCTGTTTTCATTTTCTCGCCGCTGTTTATTCGCCGCCTTTGGTGTTTTTATGTTTTCTTATTTTGCTCATTTTTTTCGCGCTTTCGCCTTCTTTCCAAATAAGCAACAATGCAGCCGCCATTTGAATACGAGCAAGGCAGCAAGCAGGGCAGCAAGGAGCAAGGAGAAAAGGACGTGGCCCAGGGCTGACTTAGCGTTCATTTCTTGGGTCTTTTATGCTGTCCTGATTCATTCAACTGTCGCTGTTGTTTCAATTCCAGTCGGCGCCTTCATCCCGCCGCTTTTCGCCAGTGTTGCTTGCTGTTTAACGAAGCAAATCAACAAATTGTAATGATGCCAAAGTCCTTTTCTGCGCTGCTTGCACTTTTTCACCGCCATCTCCCTTCACGCAAAAATTTGTGCTTTGTTTTATATTTTTTGTCCCAAAAACCGGCGGACCCAAAACCCATTCAGATCAAGAGGGATGATAGGGTTCAAAGATTCGACTGTGAGATACCCGGTAATCAATGCAATTTTTGTAAAATTATTTGCATAATGTTGTATGTAGAGATCTTACTCAAAAATATTTATAAAAATCTTAGATTTTACCACCTATTAAAAAGTTCCAAGGAAATTGTTGAATTGGAATCATTTAACAAATGTGTTTTAAAGTATGCAATGAAATATTTTAGGTTTAAACTAATTTGTACTTTTTTTAGGACTTTTAAACACCACTTTAATTGGTTTTAAAAAATAATCCCTTTTCTAGACTTCCCTATTATATAACCAATAAAAGGCTAAATACTTTTAGACTTCTATTCAGGACTTACCCAAAAATATGATTACCTTCCTAGCAACACATCAAACCCTTTCACCCTTAAGAATAGCAGACCATAGAAACCCATGGCCCGAAACCCGCATTGGCAGCCCTTTTTTGCATGGTGCGCTCCACTTGAGGTGCAGTGTGGCGTAAAATGAATTGAGACATTCAGCGCTCGCATAGGAGAGACCGGATTCGGATTCATAGCCCCACGTAAACCCCCCCGAAAACCGCAGAGGTTGGCCGTCTGTCCGTTGGTCGGTCCTTTAGCAACAACTTTTGCGGCCTTTGCACCGCACTGAATGCAAAAGTGGCAAAAGTTTTTGCACCACTCGGCCCCCGGCCAAGCCCCCTCTCTGTGCTGTGCATTCAGGTGTTAAGTTTTTGGCCGGCGCACAAAAGTATGCTACAAATAATTAAATCATGCAAAGGTTATTGTGCAAGTGTTGGTGTGTGAGTGAAGGTAGGGGCTAGGGTAGGGGGAATTGGCCGGAAACAGTCGCCCCCCTTCCTCCACTCGGCTAGACAAGTTCAATGCCGCCTTGAGGTCCTTGTCAGCCTGTCAGCTAGTTTGATATTAACCAATCGATACTTATGTTCTACGCTCCTCTTGTTTTTTATACCTAAGTTCTTTTTTTTTTTTGCTTGTTTTCCGTGAATTGAAATTTGCATATGACAGAGCCATAGTGGACACACAAGACGAAGGGAAGTAAGAACATCGGCAGCGAGGCCGAAACGAAGCGATATTGCCAGTGGCAAAACACGCCGGCCTCTTCCATCATGTCGGTTTACTTTTTGCAGTGGGCATTGCGACTGACCGGCATTTCCGTTTCCGCTTCAAAGGCACACTGAAATGCCACTTAAATAATTTGTAATACGAGTATGTGAACTGAACTTTTCATTGTACTTTAAGTATTTCAAAAAAATTAAGCTTAAGTCGTTTAGTAATAAATACAGTTCTATGATAATTGGGTTAAGAGTTTAAATATTTTAGTAAAACAAATTAAAGTGATATATCTATACCCTTGCAGGGTATAATAATTTTAGTTAGTGAAAAACCATCATTAAAAAAATATCACATAAAAATATTGACAAATCATACTTACTATTAACAATTATTACTATTATTCATTTTTAATGCACTTCTTGGGACATCTCATGGACACGAATGATTGGCAAAAGTCTTCTACATTTCGATTTACCATTAAAAGGTTAATTATAAATGTTCAAAATATTTTTAATATTTGAACTTCTCAATTAAAACTCTCTCTGTAATGTATTATTCACTTTACTATTTTTTATATAACTTTACTCTTACAGAAAAATCTAACCCCTTCCGCAAGTGTATAAAAATCCTATCGCGGGTCAAACGCTCGGCCATCGCAGCTAGCAATCCAGAACAGCCAAAAAACCAAAACCCACGTCGAGATAAATTGAAGTTGATTTGCTCGCCGTCTGCTTCTGGCTACTGAAGTTTTTTCCAGCTTTTCTTCGGTTTTCCTGCTGCTCCTGTTGTTGCCACGCTACCTTTGCTCTTCTCGGCTGCATAATTTATGAGCGGGAAATGATTTGCATGCAGTTTTTCTTGCACCTTTGCTTCTAGTGTTTGCCATCCTAGGATTTTCCTTCTCCCCCCATCCTGCAGGATGCGAGACAAGAACCTCAAACTGGCAAGAATGTGAAATGTTTGTGTTTGCCTTTGGCTTCGATATATTGCACTTAAAACAATTGACAGCAAACTCTGAAAGAAGCAGAGAGAGGGAAAGGACTCTGTTTTGGTCGAAACTCACGTGAAAATTGGTCGAAATGTGGCTCTCTTTTTCACATTTCCCATCGCTCACCGCGAAAAAGCTTTGTCGGGAAAAGCTCCGTTCGGATTTTCCTTATAAACGCAACGCACTGATAAAACCTCGACAGTTACCGTTCCGGACGCGTAACGATAGCAGCCAAATGCGATAGCTGCTAACGTGGCTAAAAACCAAATGCAATACCAACAACAACAATAACAAACGCAGGAAAATAACACTCCAAAGAAGGCACGAAAAATTGCCGGTAAAGGGTGCGAATAAACAAATAGGAAAAATAATTATTTGTGTACCAGAAAAAACGCAGAGGAAAGAAAAAAGTGCTAAGGAACGGAACGGTGTTCTTCCAGTGAAAAGTGTGAAAGGCAAACAAACTTTATAATTGATGAATTAATAAATTAAAAGCCAAGGAAGGCATAAGGTAAGAGCAAAGTGTACTTAAGAACAGTAATTAATACAGACAGCTTAGGATTGAAGGGATCAAGGCAACAGCAAAAAATTAGCTTGCACAAAAGGCTAATTACAAAAAGGTTTAATTTAATGATGGCAGCAACAGCGCAAAAAAGTTTTAATGCAAGGCAACACATTGAGATAAAATTAAACAGATGGTGCCTTTAAAGGTAAACAAAAAAGTTTACAAAATGAGTATGCCATTTTTTAAAATAAGCTTAAGAGTAATATGTACCGATAAAAGTGCGAAAGGAAATTCTAAAACTTTTAATTGACAATGTGTTTACATTGAATTAAATACTAATTATGTAAGCAATATCGTTAACATTAATTTGTTGTGATTATTTACCTTGGTAAAGAATCGTATTAAATTCAAAAAAAAAAAATACTGTTTGTCAAACATTTCTGGCCGTTTTTCCTTTTTAATACCTTATTTAGGATTTAAATTCTTTATTATTTTCACCTTTACAAAATAAACGATGCACAAATTCATTTAATTATAAAGCCGAATATAACATATATTACAAATTAAAAGCAGAAATATTTATTTAAAAGATTACTTCAAATATATTTTAAGAACCTCTCCATTTTATACTATTATATTCTTAAAAGGAAATTCTTTTATAGTACTTTAGCATCACCCCCTTAACCTCTTTCCAATTTCCAGGACAATGCTCTCTTGTCATTTTTATTTTATTTATTTATTATATCAAATACCTGTTTCATTTAAATGCCAATATTATTGCCTCCACTGAATCCAACCCTTGATTCACCTTCAGAAATCTTCGAAGCACACCAGACACACTCTCATAAACACACATACATTTGCTGAAATCACTCAAAAATGTTTTATTTCGTCTGTGCCGCTTGACAAAAAAAAAAAACCAAAAGAATCCAAAGAAACTCACGAAACTCCCAAGGGCTGTGGCCATTTAACGGCAGTTTGTACTCAGACAACCTTTAAAGCCCTGTTACAGACTGTTTTCCGCCCACCCAAAAAAAATTAGTCGTTCGAATTTTCCACCTACTCAGAGTTTGTGGAACGTCTGGGCTTAGGTTAAGCATACACAGAAGGAACATCGGGTTGAAAAAATATATATATAAAGGGAAAAGAAAGCAGAATTTCAGAAAAAGCAATGCTCAAGTGGCACAGCGCTTAACACAAATTAGACGCACTTAATTACAGCGCAAACAGTCACAAGGAGCGCTCGTAAAATATGCACAAAAAATATATAATAAGAGCCACAACTGGAGCCAACCTCAGGCTGAAAATATATATATAAATTTCTATATATTTTTAAGCAGTTCGCTTGCCAAAGAGATGGCCGAGTGGTTGGAGGCGACTTTCAATTTCGGGCATTCAAAAGTTGCGGCTTAAAACTCAATTAAACGAATTGGCAAAATTTAATTACAATTTCAGTTTCATTTTCATTTTAAAGGAGAGACGTCTAAAGTACGAGGAAAGAGAGTGTGGGGCAAAAAATGGGATAAGAGAAGGACAAGTAAAAGAGTGAACCAAATAGACATGAGGAGAGGGCAGAATTGTTTTGCCAGCTGTTGGGCAAACTTTATAGAAAACTAATATTAATTTAAAGCGAAAACAATTAACTGCATTTATGAGTTGGAAAAACAAAACGCAAAGTAAACCTTCAAATTGAATATTTAGAGAAAAGAGAAATATAATTATAATGGAGATTATGGAATGGAATGTAAAGGGGGAATAGGTACATATATAGGTATACTATGGTAATAGAAATAATGTGATAAAAGTACTAGTATTTGACTGAGCATTTATTGAGTAAAGTTATTGTAATATTAGCTTACGAGAGGGTTCCATCAAGGGTGTTTCTTTGAATACAGTTGTTTTCTATATACAAGATTTTATTATATACAATAATCGGAAAGATATGGTCAATAAACTGACAGTAGAAATATAATTAATAATTAAATGCCAAACCTATCTACGTATTTGGGCTTCGGTTGGATCCAAAAAATCTGGATCTGGAGAAATAGTTAATCGGCTCAAAGAACAAAAATTATCGCAGTGGTGAAACTACTAATCGCCGGAAATATCCGAAATGTAAGGTGGGATATCCCAACATAAAGAAATTAAAGTCAAATAAATAAGAGAAATATATAATTCCAGGAAAATTGTTCAGCTCTCCAATTTAAAGCTCGACCCTCTGACTAATGCTAATTTCATTCAAAAGCCTGCAACTTCTCAATCGTCCCACGTACACTCCACGCCTCCAAAACTTTTGCAGCCCCTGGGGGGCGGAACCCTTTCCTAATGCCAACAACAACAGCTACTTCCTGCTCCTCTGGGCACACCCCCTGGAACTTGGCCACGTTTTATCTGCCAAACAATAGGCTCATTAGTGGAGCAGCCCACCAAATGCCACGCCTCTTGGGCAAACTTTCCTAATATCAACGACTGGCTGCCGACGAATACAAAGAAAAAAAATAATAATACATAAAATAATATTTTCGTTTGCAGCAACTTTTAGGGGCAATTAACTCGGGGCGCGGAAAACTTTAATGACCAGGAAAATCCCCAGAAAATCTACGCCATTTGCCATAATTGGAAATGAAAATATTTATTGAATTATTCAGAGGGCGAAAATGTAATACGCCAGATATGGCTACAACTTCCGCAATGAACTCTTATTAAGGCAGAAATTAATTGAAAGCGAGTCGAAGGCTTGCAAACTATTTTCACTGAGAAGGGTTAGCTCTTCTGGGGGTCCTTGGACCGAAAACTTTTCCATCAACTCAAGAGTTTTGCCCCGTCAATCGCAATTTTCAAGTGGCGACAAAGTAGCGCTGAATGAATATGCAAAATGCTCCTTTGGAATAGACTCGACTTTCAACTCTTGGCAAGTCCTTTCCACCTACCTTCCCGTCCCCTTCCTTTTGGCAGCTTCTGCTCCTGAAACAAGTAATTCCACTTTATTTAAGTTTTCTTTTTTTTTGCAATAAACCGCTTGAAACCAGAAACGGATGCCACTGCGTTTAAGTTAAAGTTCAGTGCAGTTCAGTACAAAAAAAATAGTAATAAAAGAGCGCAGCAAAACTGCACAAAAATGGAAATCAAGAAAAATGCTCGGCGCACTTCCAACTTTACTTTTCCCACTTTGGGCCACTAATAAAAATAGCGGGGAAAAGTTTCGGCTGCTCCTGTGCTTTGCACTGGAGTGCAAATCTTTTTTGGAGGTCTCACAGCATCCTGAAACAATGTAATGGAATTGGAGTATCCTTGGCAAGGACTAGGAAACGAGTTCGAAACAAAAATTATCGAGATTTGGCAGGCTAAGAAGTAGTAAGCTAAAAGTTAGCTGATGTTAAATATATATTTGATGGGTTTTGGATAAAGTAAATAAAATGTTTTCTTATTACTTGAAATCTTGTTAATGTATTCGTATTGAAACACCTTACTTTATTCCTCTAAAAACCAAACCCAATAAGTTTATCCACAGTGCTCTTTCATACCCTTGCCTTATCTTTATATTCCTGAAAAAAAGAGAAAAATAAAACTATAAAAAGCACTGCAGCAGCAATCTATAGAGCGAAAGTGTCGGGATCTCAACTTTTGACAGCACTTTGCACACTTAACTTTGCCCCAAACTCAGGCAAAGCTAAGAGCATTGCGCATACGCCGCGTGTGCCGGTTCGAAAGGAACTATGGGGCACAAGGAGCAATAAACATAAAAGCCCTGGCGATGAAATGCAAAACAATAAATAATGAAATAAAAAGCTAGCCAACAAGCCAAGGGAAAGCGTCTAGAGGGAAGGGGCAATGGGGAATGGGAGGGAGCACCCCCCGAATAGAGTCCTCCAAAATTAAGGAAATTAAATATTTACGTATGAAAGCAGTCGAGGAAATTACGCATAGTAAATTATAAAGAGAGAAAAAACAAAAAAGGAAAACGCTGCCCAAAGGGGAAGTGGTCCCTGGGTCGTGGCTTATTACAACACCCCCTAAGGCAAGGCAAGGCGAGGCATTACTTTGTCCTTGTGCTCCTCACAGTCACAATTACACATACACACACACACCACAGCCATTAATTTATTTTTATGCCAGGCATAATCTTTTCTGGTTGCGGTATTTTGTTTGTATTCATTTGCATCTTCCACCCAACTCTCTCCCCCCAAGAGCTGTGTGTGCCACACACACCAACCCATCGATAGTGTGCCAAAATTCTTGCGTGGCGACAAACCAGAGAAACAAAAACAAAAGGGCAAATTTACACTGAAAAAATGGTATTAATAGAATAGAAATTTATAAATAAGTTGGATATTTATAATATATAAAACCTAAATAGTAAGAAAGAACTTATAAAAATTAGGTTTATTAATACAAAATAATAATTTAAGTTATCTTCAAAGAATATTTTTGTTATTTAATAATACAGTTCTTATTAATTATTTACTAATACTAAAAATCTCATATTTAAGTTAGCAAGACAACACTTTATTATGTATTTTCACCACATCATAAAAGCCCCTTATCAGGGCTAATGAATACACTAATTATATTCTTATCATCATGTTGTGGCTTAAACTGATTTACGATAAGTACACACCCGATAATATTTTCGCTACAACTGATTATTTTTTGGCAAATATATAGCCAAAAATTTTGTTCTCTGTGCCCTAACGAGTCCATGAGGAGATGTGGGAAGGAAATCGACGTCTTTAATGATTTGCCTTTGCCCACAAAGGAGCTGGAGTGGCTGAAGTCGTCTCAAGACGGCGGCATCGGGAGGTGTGGAACTGGAAAAAACCAAAAATCTCTCTCTTGGGGCATACCGCCTGCCCGACTTTCAATATCTCTGTGTATATTTCGGCTTGTGAGCCATTTGAATACGTATGCATACTTAATTTGCCACGGCTTTGCCTCTGGTCCAGGCTTAAAGGACGAGGGGCTAAGGGAGGAGCTGGAAAGCGGGGATAGCCGGATACGCCGAATGGCATACTACATTATTGATTGGATATTTGTGCGGGAATTTAATAAAATATGCAAATTCCCCTCTTTTTTGTCGTTGTTGTTGCCACTCGGCCGCACTCAATCGGAAGACGAGACGAGCCTCCGTCAACGATTGAGTGGCTCTTCAGCTGGAGAGGATTGAGAAGGTCTCAAATGTGGAAGGATGTGCCAGTTGAAGAGTTTTGGGATTAATTAAGAATCACTGAGGGGAATATCCCAACGAGAAAAGGTCAAGATTATGAGGCTACTCAAAGGTCGGAATTGCTAACGAAATCAATCACTTGAAACTCTCAAACTGTCTAATTTCATTTGAATTTGCATTTTCTTTGTCTCCTATTCCAGGAAATAGGCACAGAAATAGATTTCTTAAAAATGAAACCCCTTTTATTTCCAACTCGCCATCAAATCAAATTTCCATTGAAGTCCCTTCAAAACGCTGATGGATCGATGACATCGGTTTTCGCTGGAAATCCAATGCGCATCGCCGCATTACGTATGCGGAAATAATTCAATTTTCCTGCCGAAAATTTCCACCAGCAGATGCCAAGCATTTCCATTTCAAAAGCCGCACAAATCTAGGCAGGCAGCTCATCCTAGCGGATTTTCTGCGGGCCGCTCATAAAACAAACCCATTTCTCCGACAAGGTCATCAAATCAGACGGCGGACCCGCAAACAAACAAGGCTGAAAAACACAAAAAATACGCCGCAATTGTTTCACGGCAACATCAAAAGAAGACGTCAAATACAAATACACCGAAATGTCTTCAGCAGCCGAAACAGAAACGGAAACAGTAAAACAGCAAAAAAAAAATGGCAACAGAAAAGATGGCCAACTTGGGTGACCGATGGCTAAAATGCTCTACGTCTTTACAGAAAATGTTATAAACAAATTTTGGTTTTAAAATAGAACTTAAAGATTACTTTTGAGAGTTGAATAATGAAAAGAAAAGGAAGATTTGGGTTGTTGTGAGAGATTTATATATTTAAATATGCTGCTAAGGAAGGAAGAAAGGAAGTCCACAGGCTCATAGGACTTTTATTTTGTTATTCATTGTCTTGGGAAAATGTTAACTTAAACAACTTTTTCTTTCAAAATAATCCAAAAAGCCACAGCTCAAAAGCCTTTCACTTGAAAATGTGCAAAGACGTATGTCAGTCACCTAATTAAAAATAATTTCCGAACAATACATTTAGAATTCACAAAACTTAGATGGAAGTATACAAGTTTTAGGCAGCATAAGTCCCAAGTTGTCTTAGTTTTGTTCCAAAAAACAGCAAGAGTATCAGGGGGGGTATCAAAACATCAAGCAAAGTAACAATAAAAGCAACGAGGCTAAGAACAGGCAACTGAACAACACGTGGCCTACATAAAAACAACAAAACTTTGAGCCAAAAGCTGAGGCAAAACTTTCAGTTAGACGACAATTGCCTGCAGCTGCAGTGTCAGGCAGGGGAATATTTACTTATATATACATATAAGGGTCCCAGGATCGTAAAGAAGAGAGAAATCAAATACTCACCCACTTGACTCGGCACCTTCGCACTTAATCAGTCAAATTTGCCCGCCACGAAGAGCAGCAGCAGCTGACGGCAAGCAACTTTAATTGCCTTTAGCTCTTAGAGATTCAGATGTTGGCGGTGCATAAATTAAAGCATAATCCAAAATTATGCAGAATAAGGTCCTGGCTCACTTTTTTTTTATTTTTTTTTTTTGGACGACGGTTTTATGCTTTTGCAATTAGTCTAAGTGGACTTTAATATGTCAGTTCTGGGGAAAAAGCGCTTCAAGTCATTTTTGCGGCTAACGAAAAGTTCCCTCAGAACTCAACTCAACTCGACTGACTAAGCTCAACTTTGCATTTGGCCCCGGAAAAGTTGGCCAGAACAGGGACACAGAGGGTTAAGGCTGCAGGGGCTGAAAACATCGGTTGACAGTTTCATGAGCCGGCGCGTCCTTGTCATCCTCTAGTTTTGTGGCAAATTATTTTGGCTCTGCTTAGGCCCAACTTTTTGTGTGTTGTCTCAGAGATATATTTTTTTATTTTTTTTTTGTATTTTAGTTTTTCTTGTCCTTTTCTTTTCCTGCCCAGCTCAAGTACATAAATTTTGCGGCTTAAGTTGAGGCTAAATTTGATTTGAAGATGATGAGGCAGGTGATTTTTGTCCGGCTTCTTGTTCAAAAACTGTCTAAAGAAATTTAATTAGATTTTGAAGGGTCAGTCTGTGGTGGATTTAAGAGTCATCATTTTATTGGGCTTCGCAAAAGGGAGAAACTTAGTGGTTAAGTTAATACAAAACCAATTTACTTAAAGGGTTTCTTTTTCTGCTAGGTTGTTCTTTAGTAAAAATGGTTGTTCTTTAGTAAAAATATTATTTATTTTTCATTCTTGGCTTAAAATGTTCATTAAAAGAAATTTTAATAAAGCTCTGCTTAAGTTTTAAAGAATAACTAATAACTTTATATTAAAATGTCTCCACAAAACCTTAAATAGCTACATATCTCAAAAGGATAAAGCCAAGGAACTTTATTTACTAAAGAAAATGAAAAACAACTTAAGAGCTATTCACTTTCATTATTCTCCCAAAGTTTACGTTATTGGCAAGCCTTAAAAGATTTAATCAAAAAATTTACTTAAGGTAGAAGTAATTTCCTGAGATCACTGCAAGCCCATTAAATTATTATCCCCTCCTACCTGTTGCTATTACCAATTTCACTCTTGAGCTTACCCATTCCAGCGGAGCTCAATTTGTCAACAATACCGCTTACCTTCTTACCTTTTCTACCTTTTTTTCTTCTTTTTTCGACTCATTTTCTTATTTTCCCAACCAAACTCACAGACACACACACAATATATTGTGCAAGGCATGCGGCTTATGTGGCGTATGCGCAATTTACTAACTCAGACAGCCTGGCTGGCCTAAATGATAGCAATGTGCTCGGCTCGCCGGCGAATTATGCCAATGCTATCTTACGAACGTCGTGGCATATGAGCAAGGAATATTACGCATACGCCGAGTGTGCCATTAAACGCCCATGAGAAGCGGTGTGAGGCCCAGGTTAGGGCGTGCCTAATCGCAATTGCTTTGAGGAATAATACAAGAACTTGCACACAATTTGGATGTGAGGGTTTTTTTTCATTTAGAAGGCAATCAAGTTGAGTTTTTAGGTGCTTCAATTTAATTTATTAGAAAGAGAAGGGTGTTGGAAATAGGTACTTTTAAAATTAATATATTTTATAAGTTTAACTAGATGTAGAACATTATAATGTATTCTATTCTATTCTATGCTTCATTCTATGCTAATAATTAAATAAATTATAAGGAACTTATTTTAATTACTTCTAATATTTATTTATAACCATTTCAATTGCTTTCTTAGCTCTTTTAATTACCATAAAATTAAATATTTTTAATTTGTTGTAAACATTATAAATCTAATGACTTATTTATGTATATATTTACCACAAATCTTAGAACTGAAGGTCCAGCATGTATTTGTTTTTGTTTTTAATTCAATTAGGAAAAAATATAAAATTCTGATAAATAAAATATAAGTTAACTAGCTTATTTAGCTCACATTTTTGGTATTTTTTCCCAGGCAACCGATAGTGTTTCATCAATTTATTAATTCTATTTATTGCAATGTCTGGTATCATTTTATTCCCTTTTTTAAATACCCTTTAAATCTTTTTTTATTTATGCCTTCATATTCCCATTTAGCATAGAAAATTTAATTTATTTATCTTTTCAAATCTGCTTCCTTCGCGCCAGCAAATTATCCTTTGGCATTTTCTCCTTCTCTAAGGATAGTATACATGTCCCACGCTGTTTATTTTGTTTCGCTGTTTGCGAAAAAATTCAAAAATTGCCGGATTTCCTGTTACCACCACCACACCCCGTGACTCCGCCCGACCTTTCTGCACCCCCCCTCCACATACACACACTCCCCCCTGGGCCCTCACCTAATCGAGTGTGCGTGCGACGGCAAATCGCAAAATGGCGAATGGCAAACGGCGAATGTTAAATGGCAACCGGCAGTGGAGGGCAGCGTGGAGCAGCTTTGAGCAGCGTCAGCGACTGTTGGCTTCATTTTGTTAACTTTCACTCGTTTGCCGTGTTTACAAATTTAAAAATTTGTTTGTGTTTACTTGCCCTTGCGTCCTGTTTGGGGGCTGTTGCGGCTTCTGTCTGGGGGGAGAGAGAGCCTTCCTTGCGTCCCGTCATAACTCAGCCAGTCAGCGCACTCGTGTGCCAGGACTTTTAAAGAAATTGTTTTCTTTCGAAAACCCGCGGATGGCGGCCACATTAACCTCCTGCACGGCTGGGGGCTCACTCGTGGCAGAGAGGTGTCATGACATTGTCTTTACCTTGCCTAATAAATGGTTTCATTTAATCAAAGGGCCTTTATGGAGCACGCATCCTAGGATTTATGCCTGTTTATCTAAGATGACGGCGGGCAAACTGGCTCACTGGCCGGCAACCGCAAGGAAACTTCCATGACTGTTGATGATCCGAGGTTTTGCGTTGGATAAACTTTTGGCCCTTTTCCCTTATTTTTTTTTTTTTTTTTTGGTAGGGTCTTTGGGTCTTGCGTCTGCGGTTGACATAAATCAGCATTAAAGCTTGATGAAAAGTATTTTTGGCTCATCTGTATAATAGGTTATAGCCCAGAGTTGGCTCTTAATGGGTCTTAAAACTTTCCATGCTCGCTTTAAGTCTGCCAATTACATTTTACACAAATTAAGTGAGCAGTCAGGGGAATTTTAAGGTAGTTAAATAGGGATCTGTAACCACTATTCTATATAATAAATATACAACTTATTTTAAATTCAATTAAAAGATTCTAATAATTATACTTTAAATACTATACATCCCTTTTATCTAAATCTTGAGCAGCTTCACTTAATTAAATCTCCTTTTTAAATTTTTAAACAATTCATCTTAGCCTTATTCCTTGAACTAAGCCCCAAAGCTTTTTATGCTTTTGGCTTAAACCAGCAGCTTATTTCATTTCCATTACGTCGCCTTGTCCCTATTTAATTTTTCTTCAATTTTAAAGGAATTATCCTATATTATACAGTCGCATCAACATGAAGCTAATAACATCAGAAGAAGGAAATAATCAAGGCCAGAGCAAACTTTATCTGGAATTTGGCCAATGTTTGTCCAACTATCTGCGGCTATTTTGGATTTGGCTTTGGGGTCTGGGATTTGAGAGAGAGAGACTATCTCGGTTTTTGTGTGTGTGTATTTTGTGTATTTGGGTGAAATTTTTGTTTGCCATTTTAAGGCTGAGCAGCAAATGAGATTTTTCTCACATTTGCTTCTGCCACTTTTGCCAGCCTTCTGCGTCTCTCTCTCTCCCTTGTGTTTGCCTATCGCCTTTGGCTTTCAAATAGTAATTTTCATCTATGGCCACAGGACGAAGAGGGTCATCGTCAGCTTCCCAGTGTGTCCAGTGATTACATTCCCCTGACTGGTCTGTAAGTCTATAAGTAATAATCAAGATCTTGGGGAAGGGCAGCGGAAAAGGTTTCTTATGACAGTTCTTTGAGCAGAGCTCTGAGAGCGCAAGAAAAACAAACAGAAAACTTCAATTACAGGGCACAGAAATGGCTGGAAAATTGAAAGCAACAGCAAAGGGGGCAAAATGTGGGCATCTCAATAAATGAAAAACTTTCATTTCAGGCCGGGGGAAAATAATGTTTAAGCGAAAAGAACACAGAAGGAAAAATATAAAACTAAAGAATATAAAATGTTTGTAAAAGCAAGGGGAATAAAACTTATTAAAAATAGAAAATTAATTTTCAGCGCTATGTTTCATTAAAGTTATAAATTAATTCAGTTTTAAGTGACCTTAAAGAATATTTTCTCAGTTAAATAAAAACTTTTTCTTAAGTCCTTACACAACCAGGCTTATGGCCTCCTCAACCTCCTCAAATACATTAATCCTTTGCCATGGCATTCCATTGCCTGTGCGGATTACAAGTCCAAAGGATTGCCAATCTGTTCCATTATATTCCCTTCTTTATCTTTTCATAGCCGGGCCAAGATCCCAACCTTTGGCTCGGACATGCCATGTCTAAATGCTGAAACATTAACTCAACTAAAGAACTTCATTATTGGGCCCGGTGGCAATAAATCTTTTGAGTCGTTCTACCTTTTGACTCCTTTGCAACCGACAATGAATCATAATGAGTGCTCGACACTGGCCAAACACCCGGCTGTGAGCTGTAAGTTGTGAGACAAAGGGCCTCCTAAGAAATCAACATTCATACAATCATACGCCCAAGGAGGAAGGAAAGCCAAACCAAACAAAAGTCGGCTAAGAAAGCTAAGCTGCGGCCAAGTCGTAACATTATGGCGTGACGGCAAAGTAAGCAATAAGGCGTAGCATAAATTAGCCAAATAAACAGAAATGAAACAAAGGGGGACGCAGAACAACTTTAATGTTTGTTAAGCAAATATTATGCCCGGGGAACGGGATCCTATTAGAAGTTAGCCCCTCCGGCTATTGTCCCACACGTATTTGCTGTTGGTGCTGCCCAGCCCCTAACAACAATGAAACATCTTTATGTGACGATTATCTGAACATAACCCGGGCCCAATGTGCAATTAACTGTGGCATCCCGATGTCAATGGGCCTTAGGCTTCCATCCAATCCCGAATATGACACACACGGAAATATATGGCCAGAGATTTACGACGGGGAAGGATATGGGGGCGAGTCTGTATTGCAAAAAGAGTTTGGCTAGAACCACAGCGAAACCACAATTTGGAGAGATTTAGAGGTCAAGTTGGTCGGAAAAAGGTTATATAAAAAATCATAATAACATATAATATAATAATAATAATAATATCATGAGTTTATATATTACTTCATAAGATGAATATGTATTCAGATCAAAGAGGTTTTTTTGGAGAGACTTAGTTATGCTTGATAACTGATTGTTCCCATGCTTTCTGTAGTATATTCCAAGACCTGACTATCTTTATTTACAATATTTGTAATATTTTTAAGTAAAAAGGTATAACAAAAAAGGTATATAAATATCAAACAAAATTCTTTAGTATTTATCAAACTTTGTTTGTAATAAATGTTTGTAATAAATCCAATTGCTTGGAGGCAACAAAAGATTTCCCTCATATAAATTACAACGCAAATCAGAAATTTGTGCTCTAATTCAGACTACCTACAAAATGACATAATAGTCAATCCCTTCAATCAAATAGTAATTAAATTTCAAATGAAACCGACACAACACACATTAAACACTACACACAATGACATAGTAAAATGTCAAAAATGCAAAAGCAATTTCGTGTGTGGCACAAAATCTCTCAATTATTTCTAATTTATGGGCGTTTTATGAACAGCATATGGACCGAATGAAATAGATCTTTGTCAGCTCAAACCCCAAACCCAAAACCCCTATAAAAAGAAACCCCCCATAAAACCCATCGAAATCGAAACATTTCCCACACATATGGAGATTGTAATGCGCTTAAAGGGAAGCCAACAACCGGCAGAGTCGAGTCATTTCTATGCATATAGGCTTCGACTGAGAGGCTTATACCTCGTCCTCCACCTCCTCCTATTTCCACTGAAATGCCAAAAACGAGACTACTCGCTTTTTTCGATTTTAGGGAGAGAAAAAAAAAAAAAGTAAATATGATGTGAGACGCTTATTGAATCGAATTTGTTGACTAGAGTTCTGTAGAGCTTCTGTAACCACCACAAAAATCCTTCAACGCTGTCACAGCTGCTGTCGCACACTGCAACCTGAGTGGGTGTATATTTTTTGTTGAATTCTTGTTTTTTATACTGACTGTGCTCCGTGTAGTTATGCAACAATTTTCATGCCTAGAAGGACGTTGCGTTGCGTGTGTCCCGAAATCAATCATACGCCAAAATCGACACAAACAATACGGGCAAACAAAACCAAAAAAATGAAGAGAGTATAAAAACAAAAACAAAAAATCAACCGAAACAAAGCCCGGCAAAGTAATGCGATATTTTTTATTGATTTTCATTGTGTGTGTGTGTCTCCCATGGGCACTGGGCCGTGGATGGGGGCAGGTTTTCGCGGGGGTTTCCCTGCGGTGCCAATATGAAAAGCACTTGATGTTGGCAATATGCGTGCCCACTTGACTCCGAGCCAATGCCTTTCAAATGCAAAATGCAAAAAGCTTTTCAATTGCAAGGTCCTGCTTTTTCAGTTCCATTAACAAGTGGCTTAAAACGTGTTATAACTGGATTGGGCCACAAACCCAGGAAGCGATGATAAAGGTCATTTTATTAGGCAATTAATAATAGAAAAATATATTTCTTGTATATCATTTTAGGACAAAAATGATGTAATATTTGAAAACCCATAAAAGAAATAAGTTACAATTAATCCATGATTAATCCAAGATTAAATCAGCAAATAACGTTATGTTTTTAATAAATATTAAGAATATTGTACGTTAGCGTTATTACTTAAAGATCCAAACACTTAAAATAACACTTTGATTTATGATAAAAACCTTTCAAAATATTTAAAGTAAATTTACTTAGAATTAAACTAACTCAATTAATGACAAAATAATTACACAGCTTTATGGGTTAATAATTTTAAAGAATAAAACATTCACAAATGAAAAATTTTTTTCCGTTGAAGATTATTAGTTTGGCTTGCCAGATGATGCTGATAAAGAATATATATGATTTATGGAGTCGGAAATGACTCCTTAACCGAGTTGCAGACTTCTGATTAAACATATTAAGCCCTGCAAGTACACAAAAATTACAACCAAAGCTCTCAAAAAAACTTGCATTATTATTATAAACCAAGAACAATATACAATATTATTGTGCAATGTTTACTTGTGGTATTTTTATTACAAACTCTTTGTTTTAAATACAAAAAAAGCTATGATCCTTCCAACACTCCCTAAAATGCCTTTCAGGATATGCAAGAAAGAAAACGCATTTCTTTGCTGCATTGGCATTGTTCTGGAATTGTTTTGTTTAGCCAACCATTTCCGTTGGCCTGTTTCTTTAGCTTTTTTTCGACTTTTATGCGTGACCTCTGTGTGTGCCACTGGTTTCGCATTTGTTACTGATATTTTATGACACTGTAAACATTTTACAATACGAACCCAGCTTCTGTGGAATGAGTTCTAGTTGGTACACACTGGCTGGCTGTGAGCGCGGTCTCTCTCTGTGTGTGTGAGTTATCCATTCAATATGCTCAGCAGAGCATTACATGTTTCTATGGCGCTGTGTCCTTGCAAGTCCTTTTCCCCGCATTCGGAATGTGTGCTTACACAGAGTGAAATGCGGGCGCAAAAGTGAGAAATTTCTTTCAGTCTTGTTTTTTTTTTGAGGTCAATTAAAAGGGGCTTGGAAGTAGCACCTCTGACCTTGCAGCAAACTATCAATCATAGTTGCCCTCTTTCCCTTTTTTCTTGGCGCCTGCCGTGTAATTAGTTAAGCAGCAACTAATTGAAAACATCTTAGAGATTTGTTTTGGCGTTGATTAAGTGAGATTTCGGACAGGCCATCAAGTGATATTTGTCCAAGAACTGACAATTCCGTGGCGGCCTCTGCGTGTCTTCCCTTTTTCCATCATTAATTAGCCCAAAAAGCTCGAGTTGCTCGTGCCAGGCCTGTCAGTTTCATCGGACAAGTGATGGCAAATCACTCGCGAGTCCTGCGAACATGAAAACATTTGCTGGAAATGCTGAAAACTTTGCCACATTGAGCGGCGGCGGCAACTTAAGTGCTATTGTACGAGGCTATTGAGAGAAGAAAAATGCATAAAAATCAATAGTCTGATGATTGAGAAGATTGCTTTAAAGTGGTTATGCTGCAAGTATATATAGTACAGAGTATATAGTCTGGAAATGTATGGTAGCTGGGGGAGAAGTATGTCAATGTATAGCTTGAGGGCCTTAAATTTTATTCTTAAGCTTGATCGATGGTTCTATATTGTGTGAGCTTGTAGCCCTTCAATTTAATTTTGGTAACCAGACCCCTTTAGTTTCCTTTCAAAATCAGTTTACTTTGTATGTTTTAAATTTATTTTCCTCTCCCAAAACTCTTTTTCTTTAAATTCAAACTTGCACCGCTTAACGCTTTTTGCATGCCACATTTAACCAAATTTTTTGCTCTGAAAACGAACACAAAGTCCTTTGCATGCAATCATGAGATATTTACACTGCCACAGCCATTCAAGTCGAGCAAATTGTCACAAATAAAATGCAGAAATAAAATAATATAAAAAATAAGTGCTCAATATTTAACGATTGATTGCATTTTTGGGGGAAAAAGCGGAGTATAAATAAAAGCTTTTCTGCATACAAAAACTTCAACCAATCAATTTATGCGAATGACTTTTAAAATTTTCAATTTATCTGTCTATTTTTCCAGGCGGACTACTTTTTAATGGAAGCCTCCAGAGTTGCAATAATAATAACCAGCCCGAGGGAAGCAGCAACAGCAGCAGCCAGGACTTCATCATCATGATCGCCAGCATGTTGTCAACGTAATGAAAACGAGACCCAAAAAGTTGTCGTGCCATTGCTGAGCGGAAAAACCAGCCGAAAAAGAAAATATATTTTAAAATTGGGAACATAAAATGAAGTCTGTCATCCTGTATCCATATGGACCGCTGACCGGCGGCACACGTTGCTGTCGCATGTTGCATGCCAAAAATTTGGCCATAACAAGTGCAATTTACACAATTGTAAGTGTTTGCGGGTATAAGCGGCGGTCCCAAGGGGCGTATACGCAATGTGGACAAGTATATAATTTTGTTCTCGTTAGTTCAAAACATGGGGCATGCCACATCGAAAACACCAGAGAGAAAAGAACAAGAAAGCCACGAATAAAAACAGCAACACGAATTCAGTAGTTGGGGCATTATATTCGCCTGTTAATTGTGGCATAATTAATAGACAAGTGTCGTTGGCCAGAGTTTTTCTGCAGTCTGTTCTGAATGGGCCACGGCATACCTCTCAACCTCATTATTGTAATGAAGGCCTCGGATAGGGGGAAAGCAACCGCAAAAATTCCCCCTTTTCCAGCGAGGTGTATTCTGGGAGTTTTGTTAAGAACAAAATACAGACATATTAATAATTTAAAGCCTATGAATAATAATATCAAAATGAAAAGAATAATGATTTATATATCCCTCAAGTCCTTCGTGTCTCCTATCAGAGCGTAGTCATACCTTGAACGTCGCGACGTTCTCTCAGCTTCGTTAATGCGCCAATTTTATGAAAGTTGAAAGGACTTTTAAAAAATGTTTAAATGCTGAAAGTAAATAAATAGAACAAACCTATACTGTGGTGTATACGAAACAGATAAGTAGATACTTCATTCGAATTTTTCTTTGAGCAATCAATCAAATAAATATGATGAATGTTGGCAACTCTCTTTTCGGTTTATATAATGAGAACATTTCTTAGAAACTCTGGGGCTTTTTTGTAATATCAAGCAAACCATATTAATTAACAGTTTGACAGTTAATTTCCATTGGAAATAAAGTGATTTTTTTCCTAAGAAATAAAAATATATAAAACAGAAAGCTAAGATCGGCATAGAAATGGTAAGTGTCGGGAAATAAAGACAAGTAGAGTTGTGTATTAGGACATTCCATTCTTGTAGAAAACCGAGATCCAGAAAAAAGGGAAATCAGTTCTGCCAAAACGCGCAGAGCCTCTGGCAATTAGCCAGCGGGTCAATAAAAATTGTTCAAAAAAGGTGCCTGGATCCTCAGCATATCAGCGAAAAAAGCTGTTGACCAATTCAGCAAAGGTTCTAGAAGAACCTCAACTTCTAAACGGATCCAAGGGTGTGAAGAGTTTCGCATTTCTTAGCCAAGTGCTACCCTTCAAAGGGGTTAATCCTAATGGGCTATCAAGGCTGCCTGGAAAGAAGACCGAGACCATCTGGCATATGAGAAATGTGCGGCAGATCTGCAAGGTGGATACCAAAAAGATTACTACAGAAGACGAAGAACGCTCGCGGACTATCAAGGCGATTTGTATGCGTCTCCAAGATATTGATGTGCCGGGCAATTTAGGCCTCGTTCAGGGTCCAGTCTCCTTTGAAGAAATCTTCGATGTTCTCGGTCTAGATGAAGCCGGGGAAGAGCGAAAGGAGTTAGAAGTTAAAGTAAACCCTCCGGAATTAAATGTGCCAGCTGAGGATGTATTTTCTGACTTGAAAATGTCCTTGCCATCGACTTCACAAGCTGCAAAGCTCGAATGCTGATGCACTGCCAGACTCAGTGAAGTCCAAGGACTAAGAAGAGAATTTAGACAGTGATAGCTACAGGTCTCCCTTATCGAAAAATCACATAACAAATATAAGAAAGAAACTAAGCAAAAAATACCAATTATAATTATCGCTGATATACTTTCTTTAATAATAATTTTCTGAGTAATTTCTCAATCAACCCTCTCCACGCAAACTCTACCATTTTTCCAACCCCAAGGAGTCTTGCCAAATGGATAGACAAACCGAGAACGACTTGCACTCGTTCCTCTCATCTTTGGACTTGTGGCATGTATAAATTGCAATTACATGATGCTCGTTATGGCTTTTAATTTATGTTAATGGCAAAATCGTGCTCGGGGTTTTTTTGTACAATTTTCGTACACTACTTATAAGGACAATGCAGGGCTGAGGACAATTACGAGTAAGAGTACAAGAAGTATATAATGCAATGCAACTTGGTGGGAAAACAATAGACACATTATGTCCGTTACGTTACCAACGCGTGGCAAGTAAATTAGTTTTTGTTTAAG
>VNJR01001078.1:0-18281 GCA_008042585.1 Drosophila punjabiensis
TCTCCGGTCAACAGAAATCTATTAATAATTTCCCGGCTTTTCAACTTGACTACTTTTTGGAAATATTAACGAATTTAAATTGGCTCCGGCAACTTTCAGCTTTTCTGTCTTTCTCTTTTTTGTCACCAACTGTTTTGTTTTTCGCACATCACTTTTAGTTCATTGGACCGGCGAGCCCCCAAATGTAGAGTATTTATTATGATAAATAGGTTTAGTTATGTTTACAATGATTGAAAAATGATATTTAAATGCGAACCGCGACGACTTATTATTTTCTTAGCTGCAACTTCTCACGATCGACGATGACAATGTTACCAACTTCCTTCAACGCTGCCATCTCATTTTCTCGCTGTCTGTTTTATGTCGTTTTATCGTTGTGCAGACCTGGTCATACTGCAAGTGTGTGACTGCAGCTGGCCAGTGTAACCAGTCTTTACATACATACATAACTGCGCATATTAAATGCTTATTGTTTTTTATATATTTATTAAGAGTTTGGATACTTACCAAGAAAAGTTGGCAACAGGTCCTCAGACTCCCACTCGATTAAAAGCTCTTCTAATTCCGACACTTCGTCGGAGCACATTTTTATTTAATTTTTAAATCACTTTTATTCACTATTTTCACTGACCGCACTGACATAAGTGTGACCAAAATCGTCTAATCAAGAAATTCTTAAAAAAATACTAAAATGAACAAAAATCTACCACAATTATACCGGAAAATGAATGTTCTGTATTTTAATAAAATATTCAATAAAATGTCTAAATTTTTTGGCAAAGAATTTATTTGTTACTTGCCTTGGGAATGCAAAAACATATACTCGAGACCAAATCAGAAATGCATAAAACTTTATACGTAAAACCTGCAGTAAACTGACTGCAGCTGACTGTCACTCACCGTCCGCATCAGCCAATAACAAAATACACACATAGTCTTGTACGTATGAATGCCTGTATTTGGCGGTCACGACAGTTTTCTGCAGTCAGAAATCCAACAACAAAATACATGGACTGCAGATTTACTGTAATTCAACCCAAATAAATTGTAGATTCAACACACGAGAATTTTTTTTGTGTAGAGCTAATAATGTGGACCTAGGAAAAATACTTAGTAAGCAGTGTAATGAAAAACGTAAATGCATATAGATGTTTGTAAAAAAACATTAAGGTAAATAATTCGCATTACTCAAAAATAACTGACAGCAATGTCTGCATTATCGAGCTTCTAATTCTTCTTTAACTAAAGCTTTTTTGGGCTTTGTTTTGATTATGATAATTCTCACTGTCTTCATATTACTTCACTCGGTACACTTCGAACAATTATTTGCACTTTTAGTGCCAATAAATCAAAATAAATTAAAATTAGACTTAAATATTAGAAAATAAACATAATAGTTTCCTTTCATATAATCTGCAGATTTCGAAATAAATTTTAATTAAATAAACTCCATTTTAGATTTAATTTAATGTCATTTGAACTTTCCCAGCACTTAAAAAAAATATAGGAGATTCCATTAGGATAAATTGCAACTTGTATTTTGGCGCTACTTTTCTGATTTGGTCCGTTCTAAACTTTTGCCATAACTTCACACGGTTTTCTATTCATCATTTTAATTGTCACTTTATGAAAAAATAAATCCATCTGACATCAATAAGAATTTTGACCACAACGTAAGTTCACCGCACCCAGGGCATTTAGTTTTATCGCGTTTTCACTGCCGATTATTCGGAATTAGCTTTTATCAGTGTACACACACATTTCTGGCACTTATAATAAAAAAAAAAACTTTGCGGCTAAGGGTTATTCACAAAAGAATGCAAATCTAGACTGCTGCTGATGATGAGGATGACGATGCCGATAATGGTGAAGATGTCGATGCTGATGAAGATGCAGATGATGATGATGATGATTTCACATGCAAACGGTGGCGAACAGATTCCCATGGATGGCTAAGGTTACCCCCGAAAATTCCTCGCTTTTAGGTTAAGCACGATCCAACTAGGTAAACCATAGGTAACCATTTGGCAAACCCAAGCTACCATGTTTGAGCAATTAATAATTTCAAATTTGCTGCTAATTCTATAAAGAATATTTTTCACTATTAGAATCACTGGTACTTCTTGTTACCTGTGATTGGCACAAATAAAAATCTGCACTCTCTATGCTCGTGTGACGAGCCTTCGTCGCTGCGGCCAATTTGCGAAAATTTGAGAAGAAAAAAGGGTTGGTTGAACGCTGTATTGGCCTTATATACCCTGCGGGAGAAATTTTTTCTCTTCCGGTTCTTTTTGACCTGCTATGCCTATTTTGACAGCGATCAGCTATTAATCGCTATATGCAACTATTTAATAGATATTCAAAGCTATAGCTAAATGAAGCTAGGCATATATTCGAGAGCTTTGAGTTAGCTAATGCGCGTGCGCTGTCCACTTACGGTTATTACAGATCATATCTATGCCTTTAGGCTGCTTCAGCGACAAGCGCAATTATTACATGGTGTTAAAAATTTAGCTTTGAGTCGAATGTTATTCGCAGATTTTTTAAGTGGTCTATACTTTAATACTTATACTTTTTTTATATAATGTTAGCTAATGTACAATGTATTTACAGCAAATGTGTAATATTTTACATTTTACTATTTAAAGGTTATAAAAACATAAATATATCAATCTACGCTGATGACCGTATAATCTTTACCAAAATAAAAACTCTGCCAGAGAGAGATTTGTAATCTTCTAGAATATTTATCATCTTAACCAAAACTGGGAGAGATATTTGTAAATATTCTAGAAGCTCTGGTAGTGTGCACGTTTTTTATTTGGTTAAAGATGATAGCGTCATCAGCGTAGATTGATATATTCATGCTTTTATGTCGTCTTAAAATGCAATTTTATTTTATTCCCACGAGATCGACGGCTTTTTTGTAAACAGTGTTGAATACGAGTGTTTCTGTTTGAATGCTACCATAAATTTAGTTATGACGGGCTATAAACCTGTCAACCTGGCTGTTACTCTTCCAATGGTTTTGCTTAACGAAACATAATTTGCTGTATATTCATTTTTTTACGTTTATTGCATAGCTTGCAAATAAGTGTTGACAGTTTTTTTCCTTACGCTCTACTCGCGCTAAAAACGTTTCTCTTTTTTTCGGTTTACTGTTTATTGCTTTACATTCAGATGTAACAAAGGCGCGCTCTTTTAATGCTCTCTTACCGATGATCAATACGAGGTGATGCTTGCTCAGAGCGACATTTTAAAAGACCGATTCACTGAAAAGGGGTCCGTGAATGATATTTTTTCGGTAATTTGTTTTCTTTGGACGTTAGGTCTTCTTGAAATTTTAAGCCTGAATGAAACAAATTCATACAGCAAACTGACGCGAAGAATGCATAAAACTTCACATACACATGAGTGTTTGCGAAGGAAACTTCACATACACACATACATGCGCAAAAAACCTTTTGATTCTTCGTTCAAGAGCAAATTAACCGTGAACGGGCAAATTAAAAGAGAATGAAAAAAACAGCTTGTCAGCTGATCGTGAGCACAATTTTTATCAAAGCAATTTAATCGGTTGCTCTTAGAGTCTTCGCTTAAATTCTCAAAAAAAAAAAACAGTTTTTTTGCGATCGCACGAATCGGTCAACCGTTATTTGCGAGCTGTGGTTTATTGTTATTTTTTTTAATCTTGTCTAGGCCTTAAGAGATTAACAATTGGTTTTCAAATCGTAATCTATATCAGGTTAATGTATATTAGTTAGACAAGGATATCATTTCGCTGTAGGCGGGAGTGGTAGCCTAGGCGACATGGCAGCTTAGGTGACATGACAGTCTGGCTTCATATTTAATTTTTCTTCTTTTACGGGGCTTATATAGAGGTCTCACTAGATGTTCGCGTTGCGTTGTTCAAAAACGAGGCATAAGTTAGACTTTATATTCGAGAGAAAGAGAGGAACGGTGGTTTATGAGACAGTGAAGGCTGCTGGCCTTTAGTTTTATATGTGCCTTCTTTGCTTCGATATGCTTTCTCCAGGATTTCTCCAGGTAAACCCCCTATCTAGATGTAAGGTAGGTGACTTCATCAGCTTGTGAAAGCTGCTTATTGTTTAAGGCCAGTGGTGGGTGAATGTAATAAGCATACATTTTTGCTGGTTGACTTTAATCTGCCAGTCTGCTAGCCACTTTTTAACAGCCACCAGGTGGTCTTTTCAATTTTCTGTTGCTGTTGACATTTTGAACGGCTGACAAAGGCGGTGTCATCAGCAAAAATTGCGATGAATGTCTTGCGGTTTGTCGGGTTGTCTGTCGTACATAGTATGTACAGGATTGGGCCAAGCACACTGTCGTTTGGTACTCCAGCTTCGATTTTACGGATTGTTAAAGTGAACGTTTTACATCTCACGGTAATGACCCTGTTTCTAAGGTAACACTCAAGCAACTTATAGGTGCTATCCGGCAAAAGTATTTTTATTTTATGTACCAGACGCGGTGAAATACTTGTGATACCTTCAGAAATAGAGCACTGCATTATTGCTTGTATTCAAAGGCGTTGCGAATTGCAGATGTTAGGCAGCTTATGGTAGTTCCATGCTTTTTCCTAAATCCAAACTGGTGCAGGGGAATCGCTCTGTCGTTTTGCAGATTTGTTAATAGGTGGACAAGAAGGAGTTTTTCAATTAGCTTTGACAGACACGGAAGGAGGCTGATGGGCCGATGCGAAGATGGCTGGTGTGGTATGTACACGTTTAAACTCTACCAATTATACTGTAAGAGTACTTAAGGGATACATACTGCAACACTTGATGCAGAATTTTCGTATTGCCCTTGTTGATTGAAGAATTTTTGCTGTTAAAATTTTGGCCTGCTCTAGTTTCCAACCTAAGAACGTTAATGGGGTACAGATTGATTGTAGAAAATCAGAGGTACAAGCATTCTTGGCCGTAAAAAGTAAGTTTTTAAAATTGGAAATTGCAATCATCTGCTTTTGGAGGCAGTGCTACAAATTTTTGGCATGAATTATTGGATAACTATTGCAGATGTCATTTGATTTGCCCGCCCTGATTTAAAAATTGTTACCCTAATATTTAACCAAAATATTTTTGAATTTTTTAGCAGTAAACGAATTAAGAAGACGACAGTTATTAAGTGTTCGGCGTAACAACCAACACTTAAAAAACAATGCTAGTATATTTAACGTTTTTATTACTTACATTGTTCAAATTAAACTTGCATATGCCGCTCAGCTGATAGGTAGCAGTGGTGCGAAATTTCTCATAGATAGTGTTGCAAAATTCAACTCAGAAAAGAGTTGCCGAAGTCGGGGAAAAGTTTCCCTTCACATCGCGCACAGTCTGTACAAAATGTAAGTAGTGTTTTTACCGAAAAATTTTTTTTAGCGAGCATTTATAATTCTTAAAATTAAAGAACAAATATAATAACAATTGTTCAAAGTGAATATGAGGCATATTCCATCTGTTTTTTTTGGTATGCTGACAACCCTAACAATGTCCCCCTCGGAAACTAGAACACGGGTGGCGTATTTGCAACATTGCGGAAGGATATAGTCGAACCGATTCTAAAGTGCAACCAGAAAACGATTATTTATAAATCAAATATGCTACCTTTAGCTAATTCAGTTATGTTCCTTAAGCATCAGAAAATGAAATTTCATTTTCAATTGCAATTTTCATAGTCGCACTGTGTTTTAAATTAATCAATTTCTGATTTTGCGGATCTGAATCCGCTGGGCCAATTGCAGTCGGAAAGATTCCGAGCGATTTCGCTCGGAAGTTAACAGAGACTAAACAGAGGGAAATACGAATCAGTGGGGATTTTTCGGAAATGGAAACTAGAACAGGTCTGGGAAATCCGAATCCGAATAAATTTTGCAATGTTCCAGTTTCCACGAACACCCCTGATAAGCTATACGTGCCGACATTCTCAGCAGTGTAACCGAGCTTTTAGCTCTAAAGAACATTTTTAGATATAAGCCAATTAATTAATAAAAAAAAACATAGTACTCCTCGTTACCAAACCAAGAAGCCTTTTATTAAAGAGTGAGCCTATGAAATTCAACTGACTAGTTTTAAATTTAAAATTGGAAGGGATTGAAGTAGATGCGTCGATAAGAACAATAAAGGGAGAGAGGCAAAGGACCGCCATTTCACCGTCGGTGTTTATATACAATTTCGAAATATCTCATTTTGAAAACATTAACACTAAAGAACTGTAAGGATGCTAATCACGGGCCAGGATATAAACTCAGTCAGACCAGGTTCCTCCACAGAAAAGTATTTATTTTTGCGGGGACAGGCAGGAAAGGGGCCGATTGGCTGGGATTTGGGTAACATAGGCGGGGTTGGCGTTACAGAACGACCCGAGATCGCTGACCGCGAGAGAGTTGGCCTCGGGGAACGCCCCGTCGACCGGATAGCGTTTCCCCAACCAGGCGAGAAGAGGCATCCGATCTGGGAGCGGCCACGTCATCCGTGCACCGCCCCTTGAGGCCGGAAACGGAATTCCTATCGGAGAACGGCCCTTCAGCCGGGCACCGTCTCCTGATCGGGAGAGGAAGGAGGTGACCGTGGGAGGCCTTGGCATTCGCGGCCCCGTCGGCCGGGCACCGCTTACGCCTTGGCCACCTGGCCGGGAAAAAGGAAAGGGGAAAGAGGCATCCGGGCTGGGGTGCGGCCACGTCAGCCGTGGACCGCTCCTCGAGCCTGGAGATATTCGCTCGAGTGGGAAACGGCCCCGTCAGCCGGGCGCCGTCTCTTGGTCGAGAGGGGTAAGGAGGCGACACTCGATGCCTTGGCTCTTGCGTCCCCGTCGCCCGGGTGCCGCGCACGCCCCTTGGCCACGATGCCAAGGAACGGGGAAATTTAATGAATGCGCAGTGGTCTTATCATGTCTCCTAAGTGTAACATTTATTAGCCTGAGTCAACTTAACCAAAGCCCTAATCTTTACCCCACGCGGGATTGGCTCGAGGCCCAGCTCACCCAATTACTCCTCCAGAGTGGGGGCCAGCCTATCCAGGTTGGTGGCCATCGACTTGTCCATGCTGCGGCTCCGCGTGGTTATCCTCGTGGCTACGTCTGCTCTGCTCTGTAGTTCCAAAAACTCCGACTGCTTGGCTCGATGGTTGGAAACCGACTCCCAAACTCCGTCTGCTCTGTTCGGTGGTTCCCAACGGACTCCTCGCGGTCGAGAAGAGGAGTCGCTGCCAGCAGTTTCTCTCTGCCGCTCATTCTCCCAGTCACCAGCGTTGTCGCCTCTGCCGACACGAAGCTTTGGCGTGCTTACGTGGCAGCGTCGGCTTGGGCTGGTGCGAGCGCTGCATGAGCCCTCTCGCTGTCTCCTTGTCTCTACTGGTATGGCTCTGCCGATGTGTTGGCTCTGCCGGTGTTAACTCTGCCGAAGTGTTTGCATGCAGGCTTTGTTGTGATCCAGGCGATGTTACCGTTGTTGCTAGGCGGGCTTTTGTCGTCGTCTGCTATGCAGTCCCTGTTGCTATGCGGCTGCTTTTGCCGTGGATCGGCATGGGTGCTGGGTTCGGCGGTGTGTGTGCGAGCCTAACTGTGCTCCTATCCATGAGGCCTGGCGGGCCTAAGTCTACTCTATTTACAGGTGCCCTTCGTGGGTCTTGTTATCTACCTATGCTAAGATTACTTAAATAATAATGGTTACTTACTGACTAACTTATTATTATACCCTAAATCTCAACTTAAACCAACTATTTACATTATATATATACATGTGAGGGCCAGATCGGGTCCTCACACAACAAACGCTACCATAACAACCTCAATTATTGGAACAAATCGGATACAGGATGTAACGCCAAGATGTAAACAAAAAGATAAAGAAGAGAATAACCGTTTAAAGTGCATACTGTTCATAAAAGATAATCCCCCTGCCTGGCAAACAGCCCATTACTTAAAGGGGAGCTTGATAACCTTAAGGCAAATCTTCAGCAAAATAAGGCAAACCCAAAACACTCTAACTTACTCAGAAATTATAAGAAAATTGAACGACAAGAAAATAATTAAGCCTCCATCCTTCAAACAAATACCCAATAGAGCTGTCAACTACACTTCGGACTGCCCAGAATACCCAGTTCGCATTGCAGTTATACGTGGAGGCACTGTGGGCCCGGCTTATAGAAAAGAACCTATGTGATGACCGGCAATGGTACCGCCTGAGCTCAGAGGCCCTGAGGATCAAACCGCCGCTTGCACCTAAAAAGGGAGCATCAGCGTTGAAATTCCGGCGCTGCCCAGCTGATGTAGAGGACGGACTGAGCAGCTTAAAAAAATAGAATACATTAAAATCAATTATATTTATCTTTAAATTGTAAAACTTGAAAAAAATAAAATGTTTATAATTATAAACTCAAATTCTATAAGAGCCAACATAAATGGCAAATTAACTAAAAATCTTAGGATACGCCAAATGTACTATACTATACAAAAATTTGGAAAAAATAAACAATATGGGTTTCGTGGACACCAAAGTTGTCGATTCAACGGCAAACGTTGTTAATAAGATCGAATCAGAAAAAATGGATACAAGTATGATAGAAATATTATTGGCAATAATAGTGGTGGTAATGTGACCAAACTCGATTTTTTAAATATATGTGTTGCACCATAAGTGACTTGGACAAACTTTAATACATATGCCAATAACAATTACGACTTTTGTTATTATTGGGTGGCATCTCCTTTCCATCAAATCCACTACACTCCAGGAGATGAGAAAGCGCGCGATGAAAAAAGTTCGCAACGAGAAATGACGACGAAAAACGCGCGAGCCTACGACTATAAAAAGAAGAAGAACAGCGCCTTTACAACTTATTACAAACTATTAAATAATATGTGTACACGATTCACTTAACACTTTATTAAACTATCTACTATAAAATATCATGAAATACTTAAAAAAAAACTTAAAACTTATAAAGAAAAAAAGGTCCAGTTGAAAAAAGTAACAGAAAAAAAACTAATTTTAAACAACGAAAAAATTAATCAGGCCTGTTCTAGTTTCCACCTTCGCAAAATTTATTCGTATTCGGATTTCCCAGACATGTTCTAGTTTCCATTTGCGAAAAATCCCCACTGATTCGTATTTCCCTCTGCTAAGTCTCTGTAAACTTCCGAGTGAAATCGCTCGGAAACTTACCGACTGCAATTGGCCTAGCGGATTCAGATCCGCAAAATCAGAAATTAATTATTTTAAAATGCAATGCGACTATGAAAATTGCAATTGAAAATGGAATTTCGTTCTCTGATGCTTAAGGAACATAACTGAATTAGCTAAAGGTAGCATACTTGATTTATAAATAATTTCTTTTTGGTTGCACCTCAGAATCGGTTCGACCCTAACCTTCCGCAATGTTGCAAATCCGCCGCCCGTGTTCTAGTTTCCGAGCGGAAAAGTCGACGCTGAGGGGGACATTGTTAGGGTTGTCAGCGTAACAAAATAAGCAGATGGAATATGCCTCAAATACATTTTGAACAATTGACATTTCATTTTATTTATTATTCTAAGAAAAGAAAAAAGTGTTTAGTAAAAAACACTACTTACATTTTTGTACAAACTGTGCGCGATGTGAAGGGAAATTTTTCCTCGATTTCGGCAACTCTTTTCTGAGTTGAATTTTGCAGTACTATCTATGAGAATTTTGCACCACTGCCACCAATCGAATGACCGTCAAGCGCAAATTAAATTTGAACAATGTAAGTAATAAAAACGTAAAATATACTGGCATTGTTTTTTAAATGTTGGTTGATGCGTCGAACACTTAATAACTGTCATCGAAATGCAAAAACATTTGTTGTTAAATATTATGGTAGCAATCTTTAAATCAGGGCGGGCAAATCAGCTGTCATCTGCTTGAGTTTTCCAATACTTCATGTCGATTTTTAGCACTGCCTCCAAAAACAGATGATTGCAATTTCGAATATTAAAAATGTACTTTTTAAGGCCAAGAATGCTTGTGCCTTTGATTTTCTGCAATCAATTTGTACTCCATTAACGTTCTTAGGTTGGAAACTAGAGCAGGCCAAAATCTGATCAGCCCCTAATTAGCAAAACTGTGACAAAATAAACGCAGTGGCCAGCTGATTTTTTTTTTGGGAACAAAAGGGACCAAGGGAAATTTCGTAAAAAATCCTTCAATCAACAAGGGCAATTCGCTTATGTTAAAGGGAAATCCGAAATTGTTATCAAATCCACATCCGAGTGGAAACTGAAACAGGCCTGAACATAAAAAGTTCAAATTTTGAATGAAGTGTGTAAACGACAGGTAGAGAAGACGTGGATATGTACAAACCTGCAAGGACGTGTTGAAAGGAACGTATTTTACAATAAACACAAAATGTCTCAGCTGGCTGATTTCGATTCGGTGCTGTAGGTATTGAAAACGGAGAAGAAAAAGAATGTAACCCTTATCTACATGTTTGTGAACCAAAAATAACGGCGATCGACATAATCGAAAACGAATGCGAAACTTCGAGAAATTCGACTTTACGGAAGATGATAAGCTTTCTGGTTAAAAAGTTGTCCAACAACGATATCTCAGTAATTTGTAACATATTGGACAGCAACATGACAAAGACGACCTTACACCTTATTTGCGACAGCAACGGCCGAAAATAGTGTGAGCTCAGTGGAAAGTTTTGGAATGTTGAGCACTCAATTAGAGGCAGAGGCAGGGAAGGTGAGGGTACATGATTTTGAGGACATGGCTTCGATCAGGTGTCAATAAATCAATATTTTACAATGTGAAAGACATGAAAGAGTTAAAAGACAAGCTGAAGTGTAACGAGAAAATTCGCGAGAAATGCGGAATAAATGTCAGGACTATACTCTGAAATATTCAAGTGCTTAAGACAACAGTGCACATAAAGATGTAGCCATTCTGAGAAAATAAAACTGCTACTGTTGTGCTTTTGGACGTACAGCCGCTCAGTTTTCTATTCGAAGCAATAGTCAAAAGTGTTTTAATTGAAACAATTATTACGATGTTTCGAAGACTGCTATGTTGGTAGAATCGAACGGAAGACCCGGTGATTCCGATCCTCCAACAAAGGTTTTTGGGCCGGAGAGAGAGTGGTGAGAGAAAGTCCTCAAGATACCTTCATCCTTGTTGTTGCCTCTGTTCGGGATGTCTTCTCTAGCTGTTTAAGCGTGGCTGCCTTCGCATCAAGTGCCAGTCACGTCAGCTGATCGCCCGATTAGCTGGGTGTCAGTACTGGTTAATGCTCGGAATCCCACCGATCTGGCAGCTCCCAAGCTCCCATTGGTGGCCGTATGTATTCGACCGGTAGGTGGCTCTGTCAAGGCCGTGTCAAGCTCCCACTTCTGACAGAAGCTAGCAGGCACGACACACACATGGGATCTTCAAGCGCAGGAGGTAGCATAACTTTTTGTGCTGCTGCTCCTGTTCCTTGGCATGTTGAATTCGGCTTGGACCTCGATTTCATGGCTCGCACAGGGAAGTAATTGGTGCTAAAGGTCAAGGAGCCGACCAATTTGCCAGCCCCACCGCGACGCGGAACACCAAAAAACGGGGCTCTGGCGACCCAGCAGGAGCGGTAAAACTCCCACCTGTCTAGTCGAGGAGAAACTCCAGACCAACGAAGGACCCTGTAAGTGCACACGCCTGTCCCTCTCGTCCCTCCGCGTAGTTCCTATCCCATAATGGGCAGCTACGTGATCTGCGGCTGTGCCACAGTGGCCGGCAGAAGATCTAGCCTGGCAGCAGGCCATTGCTGCTCACAAAGCTAAGCCCAGGCTACTTGGTCTGCGTCTGAGTCATAGTGATCGGCAGTTTTAACCCACCTGACAAAAGGTATAAAATGCAGCCCCTCGCCATAATGCTTTTAAAAAAGGTATGTCGAGTAAGAACATAATTACTCCAGGTGGCAGCCACAAAAGTAGAAATCTACCCGCGGTTAACGCCGCGGCTAGGGCACAGATTCCCGCAACATGGCAGCGCAGGCGGCCCACTTGGCCGACGGCCCATTCTCAGCGACAAGTACCAGGAGCAACACTGAGCTTATGGCCCTTCAAAAAGGCTCTAAGCTTCAACGTACACCGCCGGGAGGCGGCCGAAGACTCGCGCCGAAGACGGCCTGGAACCCCTCAGGATTTGAAACCGATCCAGGCTCCGCTACTGCGAAAAGGACTAGGGACTCTCCTAGCCCTACAGGCCCCGCGCACCCGATCAAAAGGGTCAAGGCTACCGGCCCCCTAATCGAGGAGATGGGAACCATCCTGGACGACCTGCTCACGAAGGTTAACGAGCAGAAGACGAGGAGTGGCTTCCTGGCGATGAGGAACGCTCTCACCAGGCTAAAAGAGCTCCAGCTGGCAGTCCAGCAACAGGCAACCAGGAGCGTGGACCAAGGCATCTAAAAAACAGGGCTGCCAGTCGTCCCCGAGGAGTCCTCTGAAGGTCACCTCGTCTGAGAGGAGTTGCCAACCGTCCTCCCTGCCCTGATAAGCCCCTGAAGCCGAGCTACGCAGTAGTGACGAGCACTGGCGGACGGAAGGAACGGCAGGCTGTCGGGACCAAGCCCGCTAAGCCAGGGAAAAACCCTAGCGCGGCAAACATGTCGCCTTACCTCGGCCAGCCCCCGAGGGAAGCAAGCGGCGGGCCCAGCGCCAACAGACAAACAGGGATGCGCTGATCCTGACCCCATCCTCAGGCGCATCCTACGGAGAGATTCTGTGCCTGGTGACCCATTCCCAGGATGACAGGATGAAAAAGATTGACGAGAACGTCTCCTCGACTAGAAGGACAGAAGGACCTTTTGGAGCAGGCCTCTGGGGAGGAACCCCGAGGCGTCTGCTGAGCAATCGGGACTCCCAAATAACTCGGTGACGGTCAGAAGCTTCAGACCTGGACGCTTCAAAACGCACACGGCGACGGTATCGGTACCGACCAGCCAGGCGGCCCTGCTCTCGAAATTGGGCAAGGTAAAGATTGGGTGGTGCAAATGCCCGATAAAGGAAGTGCATGCCCGGCCGAAGTGTTTTAAGACCTGAGGAGGGCATGGAGAGCCTGACGATCTCTGGCGCTCCGGTCACGGTGTCTGAGATACTGAAGGTGGCCGCAAAGGATAAGTTGTCGAAGGCCGTGGGACCTGATAACATCCCCAATAGGCTCACGCTGTCGCTCCGACCTGAGCTCTTTGTCGACAACGACCTAGATGCCTGCTCGAAGGTGTCTTCCCTCGCAGATGGAAACTGCAGCGTCTCGTACTGCTGCCGAAACCCGGAAAGCCCCTGGATGACCCTGCGTCGTTTAGGCCAATCTACCACACCTAATCGGCAACCACCTTGAGGAGGCGATCCGAGCGGCAGGTGACCTATCGGATGCACAATTTGACTTCCGTAAGGCGAAATCGACTGACGATGCCATATCCATGGTGGTTGACATTGCCAAATCGCAGACCGCACGCTGGAATTTGCCACTACCGAGGGTTCGGAATCGGTGGAGCTCTCCTATGGGGTTCCTCAAGGATCCGTTCTGGCTCCACTACTCTGGAACGCGATGTACGACGCGGTGCTGCGCCTCTCTCTGCTCGGTCGGACCGAGCTAGTGGGTTTCGCCGACGACATTGCGGTGGTCGTTGTTGACAAGGAGCTCTGTGTTTCCGAAGTTACCTGTAACTCGTGCAGCGAGGCCATTAGCTCGTGACTATCCAGCGTGGGCCTGGAACTTGCGCCGCAGAAAACAGAAGCCGAACTCGTGAGTAGCCGCAAGAAGGTCGAGACCGTTACGATTAGGGTAGGCAACGCATCGATTAGCTCGTCTAGATCGATTAAATACCTCGGAGTAATGCTGGATACCAGTCTCTGTTTCCGTGAGCACCTCGCGTATGCCAGCCAGAAGGCATCAACATCGCTCAGAGCTCTATCCCGGATAATGCTGAACCGCAGAGGACCCAAGCAGGCTAGCAGACTCCCTTTTACGAGCGTGACGAGAGCAACTCTGCTGTATGCTGTCCCTGTATGGGCGCATGCAATGGAGACACCCTCGTATAGCAGGGGAATGAACGCCACGCACCGGCTCGCCGCTTTGCGAGTTTGCAGCGCGTTCCTTACGGTGTCTGACCAGGCGGCTCTGGTTCTAGCCGGTACCCCCCCTCTGGATCTCCTCGCCAAAGAACACGCCACCCTTTTTGAGCAGCTCCGCGGTAGAGCCCTCTCGCTGGCTGAGAAGAAGCTGGTACGCTCTGCTGCCAAGACGGCCACCCTTTCAACTTGGCAATCCCGCTGGGAAGCTTCGTCGAAGGGGTGATGGACCCACCGGCTCATCCCTAGGTTGGAGGAGTGGATTGGTAGAAAACACGGCCAGGTTACTTTCTACCTGACCCAAGTACTCAGCGGGCATGGGTACTTCAGAGGTTACCTCCACAAACTGGGGCACACGGACAGCGCTGCCTGCACTTGGTGTGCCGACGAACTCGAGGAGACCGCCGAGCACGTAGTGTTCGCATGCGATAGATTCATCAGAGAGCGGAGACGCATCTCGGCGCTGAGGTCAGCGTGGACAACTTGACTACGCTGATGGTAGCCAGTGAGGACAACTGGCAGGCCGTGAGCAACTTCGCTGCGGCTGTGATGTGCAAGCTCAGGACGAATGAGCGCCTTAGGAGCGGCGGCTAACGAGGGCCTTGCTTTTGCGAAGCATTGCTTTGCGGCCGTACCGCAAAAACCCTGTCCTTGTTATTGTTTAAGCCGTCTATACCCCCACCCCCTTGTTGTAATTAATCCACCCTATCTCTTTATAATAAATATTCGGTATATATATATAGCTATTCGGTTAATTTAAAAATAAGTTCAAAGTTGATGGCCAATTGTTGCAATAAAACTTTCTGGTGGTTTAATAAAATTTTTTGGTCGTCGAAGTTGTGTTGGGTGCAGAATTTTGTAACAATGCGGAAATTTCAGTAAATTGCGAAGAAATAAAACTAAAAAATCCAGACAATAACGACGATGTGGAAATAAGATCGCTTATAAAAATCAACGTGGAAAAAAAAAACAAAGTGTTAGCATAAGCATTGACGATAGTGCGGGCTTCCAAGCATAACGCGAAGTGAATGACCTCCCCAGAAACGACTAGACTCAGGAAGCTGCTATCGTAGCAGCCAACCCTACAGAGTCAGCTCAAACGCGATGATGGAAAGTGGACTGAGGGCAGGGAAGAGGACCTATCAGCACTAATACAATCTCACTTCAAAGGCTGCACTGAGCTATCCGATACCAATAAGCATCAGGACCCAGCAAACTAAAAGATCTAATATCCTCTAGATGAACCCCCTGGGTTAAAGACTCCTCTATGGGGATAAAAGCACCGGGACTAGATGAAATATTCCCAGCCATGCTACAGGTGACCAAAGAAGTGGACGCCCCATGGCTATACACAGCTTGACTAAGAACGGGCTATATCCCTATCCAATGGGATAGCCCCAAGGACTACTGACCGATAAGCCTTATCTCTTTTTTACTCAAGACACAAGGAGAACTGTTGGACCTATACACCAGGAACGATGTGGGAAGAGAACTGTCGACCAACCAGCACGCCTACACAAAGGGGAAATCGGATGAGACGGCACTGCACTCATTAGTATCCACCATTGACAGAGCGCCACACAATAAGGAATACGGTCTCGGAGTTTTCGTAGATATATCCGGGGCATTCAACAACGTTAGAACAGACGCAATAATGGATAGACTGATACGACCAACACGCACACCGACATCAACACGTGGATACGAAATCTTCTGAGTTGTAGGCGGGTATAATCCGATCAAGAGATTCGAAAGGAAAGCACCAAAGAAATCAGCTTATGCGGATGCCATTAGCATAATTATAACGGGAGTCTTTCCACCGACCCCCAGCTCGATTATGGAATCAACGCTCAGGGAGATATGTGAGTGGGCGGACAAGGTAGGACTCAACCACTACAAAAGCACTCGAAACGATAATTGGAATTAATCCCCTAGGCATTCACGCTCAACTGACTGCAGAAAAGGCGGCACAACACCTGGTGTTATCAGGAAACATGTCGCTACAAGGATTCGGGCACAGTTTGATTGTATCTGACTACATGACATGATGTGAAATCAACAACATTCATGGGACCTAACGACTGGAAAACAGGTCAGGACCATGGTCAACATCTTAATATCTAAACCGACGGCTCCAAGATGTAAGGAGGAGTGGGACCGGGCGTTTACTGTACGGACCCTGAAATGAAGCTGTCGTATAAGCTACCAAGCCAATGCAGCATATTCCAAGCGGAAGTAATCGCCATTGGGAAAGCGGCAGAGCTTGCGCAGAGGCGGTCAATTTGTTCGTAGACAGTCAAGCGGCGATAAGATCCATGCAATCGTCAGCGGTCAGTTCCACAAGTGTACTGGCAAGGAGGTAGGCACCAGATATCCTAAGCACGACTAAGTCACTGAGGATCTACTGGGTTCCCAGCCACCAGGGCATCGATGGTAACGAAACCGCGGATGAACCTGCAAAGGAAGGCGTCGGACTGGCGAGTGAAAGAATAGAATACGTTCCGGTTTCCCTAAGAACGCTCCAAAGTGAACTGGAGGGACAAGCCAACGAAAGAGCAAAAAGCAGATGGAGGAGAAACTCCACAACCTGCAATATAACTAAAATCATGTGCACCGAACGCAACGAAAAACTTAGTAACTATGTGCTGCATCATCCGCGATTTTTTTTTTTTGTATTGCTTTGCTTTTATTGTTTGAATCTTCTCCTTAAGAGACTAACAATAAGTGTATCAAATCTTATACTATAACCTAACTATCAGTCATGTAGACTGGAACAGTAAAAGTGAGTTGGAAGGTCGTTATGTTGTAGGCGGGTTCTTCGCGAAAATGATTGCAGACACATGTCACTGCCTGTCTACGACGAACGCAGTTAAGCTGGGAATCACAGACAACGCAAACTGCCGGAAATGTGATGAATCCGAGGCAACCGGAACCTTGGAGCATCTTATGTGCAAACGTCCTGCCTTAACGAGGGCAAGAACGAGACACCTGGGCACCACGATTCTGGCATCGCTAGAAGATGTCTCCAAGAGGAATCCAGGCGAACTACTTGCCTTCGCGAAAAACACCTTGATCTTCAAGGACCACGAAATCCGCGTAAAAATTCTCTAGGTCCACCCAGAAAAATCCGAACAACTAAGGGCTATACTGCTCTATGCGTGGCCCCATGAGGACCGGACGAAATAACCTAACCTAACCTAACACGCCTAAGTATCGATTACAGGACGATAAATAAGGTAACAGTACCAAATCTATTTTTTCTGCCCTTGATTGAAGACCTATTAAATGGTTTGCAAGATGCAAACATATTTAGCACACTAGATCTTAAAAATTTATTTTTCCATATGAACGTTGAAGAGGATAGTCGCAAATTTACATCCTTCGTAACTCACAATGAACCAGTTCCTAAAACTTCCATTTGGCCTCACGACTTCACCAAGGCACGTTAACGTCATCTTTCGGGACTTGACTCGTTATGGAATCGCACTCCCATATGTTGACGATAAAATAGTTCCTGCTGCAAATGAAGAACAAGTCGTATCGAATCCTAAAACTGTTATTCGATTATGTACATAATTTGGGTAGGTGATCAATCTCAAGAAATGCTGCTTTCTGAAGAAAAATGTCAAGTTTTTAGAACATTTGATTGAAGACCAAGAGATTACTATCCCTGACGAAAAGACCAGACAGTGACGAACTTCCCTCTTCCGATGAACCAAAAGGAATAGCAGAGCTTCCTGGGCTTAGTTGGATATTTTCGGAAGTTTGTTCTTGATTTTTCAACTATCGCTAAGCCTCTGACTCCTTTTTTAAAGCATGACGTGAAGTTTGTCATTAAAATGGAGTGAGCGGAGTTTCGCAGATTGTAATCCGGGCTGGCACGATGATGCTTCCGGATGGTTGGGGTGCGATGGTAGTTGCTGGAAAAATCCCGTGGTCCTGTAGAAGAAGTAGATAGGTGTGGCGTTGGCTTCATTAAATCTCGTTTTATTAGCTTCAGTGCTGAATTAAGACTAACTTAGATCTAACAGAGGAAGAGAAGAGAGGCGCCGTTTTCCGGTTGGAATAGGAGGAAGCGAGCAAACGGCAGGGGAGAGGGAGAGCGGGCGAGCGCTAAAGCGATGGCGCTCACTGCTTGTGAAAAATAAGCGCCCTGTGGCCCGAAAATTCTACCCTCAACCCCCCCCCCCCCCCC
>VNJR01001078.1:18293-32122 GCA_008042585.1 Drosophila punjabiensis
CCCCCCCCCCCCCCTGGCGCAATCAACGGCAGGATAAGCTGCGTTAGGCCTACTGATACACGCCAGAGAAAGTCCATCCGAAAACGGTGCTCTGAGCCACCGGCAACCGATCTTTCAATTTTAGGAACCCCGGTTGGATGATCTCCGAAAAGATATCTGATCCCCAGGCTAGGGAGATAGTTGCCAGGCGGTGGAACTGCTCGTCAGCGAGGCGGATGTCCTTGAATTTCAGATTCTCAGGCTTGGGTCGATCCTGAGGACGACCCCGAGTTGAAAGTCTCCTGTTCGAGACCGGATGGTTGTCGAGCAGACCTTTTGGTCTCCCATTTTGGCGATCGGCAGTCGGAAGGCGGATGCCAATGAGCGGTCGATACTGCTCACCGCCATGCAGGAGTTGATCAGCGCCCCGGTCTCAAATGTCGTGGACCCCGCGTCAATCAGGACGAGCGCTGTCGGAAAGATGTGCATAGCCTTCTGCTTAATCCACATGGCCACCGTTGGAGACGGAGCGGAGACCTCCGGACGTGGGCGCTCGATGGGGCTCCGAGAAGGCGATGGAGACCGGGAGACGGACATGGCAGATGGAGGCGGAGGCGCTTTCAATGCTCGGCGACAAGTGAGTGATGGGCGAGGCGGAGATGGCGCTGGCTGGACTGTGCGCCCACGATTCGAATGCGGTCATCGGGTCTTGGGAAGACAGAAGCAATTCTGCCGAGCCGCCATTCGATCGATTGCAGATTGATTTATTGATTGATTGATTTATTATCGACTTGGCGTCGCCCTTGATCTCGGGCTCAGCCGTGGACAGCAACAACCCTCCAACAAGGAAATGACCTGGAGTGAGGGCCAGCAGATCTGAGGGATCTTCAGACATCGGGGAGAGGGGTCTAGAAGTGAGGCAAGCCTCGATCTTCGCGAGAAGTGTCGCAAGTTCCTTGAACGTATACTTGCGGGTAGCAGTGGCTTTATAAAAAAAGGTTTCGAAACTTTTTACCCCCGCTTCCCATAGACCCCCCATATTTGGAGCCCCTGGTGGGATAAACCGCCATATGAGCCCCTGATGGCTGTATGCATCAGTCACCGACATGGCATGTAGGAAGTCCCGGGAAAGCAGCGTCGCTGCCTTACAAAGGTCGTGCCATTATCCGAATGGACCCGTTGAGGACAACCGCGCCTCGCTACGAAGTGAGCAAAAGCCGCTAGAAAATTCTCGGTTGTCAAGTCGGAAGTGGGTGCCAAATGGATGGCCTTCGTGGAAAAACATACGAGCACACAAACATATCCATTTGTTATGAGACACGCTCTCCCAGTGTAATTTTTGATTTCGAAACGGCCCTCATAATTAATGCCAGTGTTAAGCTAAGGCCCTCGAGAAGGTGACTCTATCTGTCGGAAAGTCGCTCATCAGCTGTGTTTGCAATCGTTGCTTGTGAATCGTGCATATCTTACACGGATTTACCACAGCCTTCACCAGATTCTAGATTTTAGGAATCCAATACTTCAATCGGATCAGGCGTACCTTTAATTGACTACCGCCGTGAAGAGTAATCTGGTGAGCAAATTGGATGAGGAGGCGAGACAGTCTGCAGTCGTAGGGGAGTATTATCGGATGGCGTTCGTCATACTGCAAACCTCTGGAGGCGGCGAGGCGACAACATGCTTTTAAAAGGTCGTGTTGGTCGATGAATGGAAGAGGCTTTTTTTTATTCTAGATGCTCTGCGCTGCGCAATGGAGATCAGAGCTCTCTCTGCTTCTCTGATCCCTAGTGGGTCTTGAACTGGGCGAGATCGAGCTCTTGCGGCAGCGTTCCAGAAATCCCAAAACATGCGCCAGGACCCTCAGTGCTTTGTCTAGCTTGAAAAAAACGTTCGAGAAGTTCTTCCGGAGTTCTTCTTACTGAATTGCACCTTGACTGGACGCTGTTTGAGCTCGGTTATAGGGTGTAAATAGCTTTGTGCTGGCCATAGTTCGCGTGGTCCTTGCAGCCACTCTGGTCCGTGCTACCAGAGACGACGCTAACTCATGTAGGGATACGCCTAAAATCGGCTTAATCGGCGAAGTTTTTTTCGGATCGAACGTGTGCCCATCAGTCGACTGGTGTTGCCTGAGTGATCTAGGCAACTCTGTTGGCCACAAACGTGGTCCAATTGCAAGCAGGCTTTCTTAACCAGGCTAGAATAATAGTGGAATCTCTCCAGCAGCCGAGATCGGAATTGGCTGTCGGCAAATGCTGAAGGATTGCGGTCACCATTTAGGTTAAGAGCACGGCACCAAATAGCTCTAGCTGGGGGACGAAACGGTTTTCACCGGAGCAACTCGCGTCTTGGCTGTCAGCAGACGGGTCAGCTGGCTATTGCAGCACGTTAATAGTGCGGAAGAGTGCGCAGTTGACCCCGATGGTAACTGTTTGTAGCTCAAAGTCTCAGATATCGCTTCCTTTGTTTCGGCACAGAATTCTTTGAAAGGGAGTATGCTTAGAATCGACCCAAATCTGACGGTACGTTTTAGTAATGTCCGCACCAAATACTTATTGAGAATTTCCCCACTACAGGATCAGATCGGGTTGGGGGACTGGGCCGGCATAAAGAAAATCGTTTTTTATTTTTATTTTTTTTTTTGTTTTTTTACGCGCGAGTCCCAACGATTCCCACCTCCCGCCCAACCGGCCGAGGGGCGCAGCCGTGTGACGTACGGCACGAAACGCGTTCTAGATAGACGCGTGAGAAAGAAAATAATGGAGAGCACGAGGAAAATTATATGTTACTTAGATACTACATACTACATACGAGCTAATTCTACATGCAATACGGTTTTAAGTTTAAGAAGATTATTGCTTCCATCAATATAATCAAAGAGGCGGCTGTAATCTGCGCATAAGACCCTTAAGGGTTCATGCACTTCAAACTCCCTCCTACAGTGACCAATAACTAAGGGGATCTAGATATTAGTCGCGGTACGTGGAAATTGAGCTGACCTAGTAGGTAGGGGCTCTCCACGTCTCCATGTATTAGCTTCTGTAGAAAGACGACGCCAAGCATCGTTATACGGTTATCTAGTGAAGGAAGGTTAATTAATAGAAGTCTACTAGAGTAAGACGGTAATCTTTGGTCGTCATCCCAGGATAAGCCCCTAGGGCGAACAGCAAAAAATTTGTTTGGACGGACTCAATGTGGTTAATATGGACTCCAAAACTGGGACTCCGAACGCAAGAACCATATTCCAAAATCGGCCGAACTAGTGAGGTGAAAAGACTCTTAGTTACATAAGGGGAATCGAATTCCTTCGACCACCCTTTTATAAATTCAAGCACGCCTCTGGCTTTATTAACCATGCAGGAAATATGTTCAGAGAACGAAAGTTTGGATCAAGGCGGGCTCCTAGATCATCGACAAGAGTTATTCTTTCCAAAGAGCAATCATTAAGCATATAAGTGGCATACTGGGGAGTGACACGTGAAAATGTCATCAGTTTGCACTTGGAGCTGTTGAGATATAATAAGTTAGCACGGCACCATGCCTGAAAATTGTTAAGATCCGATTGTAAGTCCAACTGGCCAGAGCTGTCCTTATACTGCAGGCATAGTTTAACATCGTCAGCCTACATAAGCACACGAGAGTTGGTTAAAACTAGCGGAGGGTCATTGATGAACAAAGCAAATAGCAGTGGGCCAAGATGGCTACCTTGTGGGACGCCAGATGTGACACTGAGGAATTTGGAGAGAGCATTTTTAAACAGAACCTTTTGAGTTCTGTGAGACAAATAACTCAAATCCATTTAAGCAGAAACAACCGGAAACCCAATTAAGTCAAGTTTCCTTACAAGACGAGAATGGTTAACCGAGTCAAAGGCTTTACTAAAGTCCGTGTAAATCACATCGGTTTGAAGGTTTTGTTGGAAACCTCTAATAACAAATGAGGTATGTTCCAGCACATTTTTAATAGTTGATCTCCGCCTTATAGATCCATGCTGACATGGGAAATGGCGGATCTGCACAAGTGCTGCAAGTGAGGAGTTATTACATTCTCGAAGAGTTTCGGAATAGCAGATAACTTTCAGCTCCCCGTTTTGTTACCTTTTTTGTGGAGAGGAATAATAAAGGATTCCTTCCAAATAAGGGGAAATTCGGAGGTTTCTAAAGATAAGGAAAACAATTTTAGAAGAGGGTTGCACAGAGCTTTCGCGCAATACCTGAGCACACAGCCCGGTATTCCATCGGGACCCGGTGAATATACTGGCTTAACGCGGTGAAGATCCAGACGTAGGAAGCTTTCGTTTAAGATAGGACTGAAGATTAGCTTTGAACAGGGCATAAAGTAAGCATATGTCTGGTTTAAATTGGTTGAAGAAGAATACGTAGTTTTAAAAATCTCAGGAAATATATCGGCAATAGCCTGATCTGAGTTTGCTGTAGAGTTAGTAAATGAAAGCGAGGAAGGATATACATTTGGTTTACGCTTAGTGTTTACAAAATTATAAAACTATTTCGGGTCCTTCGCAAACTAAACCCTACAACGAGTCAGATAATTTTTATAACACTGAGCGTTGAGCACGGTAAATTTAGACCGAGCACTTATATATTTAGATAGAACCGTATGAGAGACAGAGAGTTTATATTTATTATAAAGCCTAGACTTAACATTTTTTAGGCGTGTCAGCTCTTTACTAAACCAAGGTGGTTTACTAGAAACCAACGGATAGGTCATCGGAACACAAGACAAAAAGAAGGAGTTCATGGCACTGTAAAAAATGTCCACGGCAGCTGCCATGTCAGTGCACATGTACAAATTTGACCAATTAAATTCCGCTATTAACGTGTTAAGCTTGTGAAAGTCAGCGTTACGAAAATAGCGATCTTTGTCGGCTAATCGATCAGACTTATCCTTTACAACAGTGCCCGTATCGATAGTCTCAGCGAAAGTGGGATGGTAAGGATCTTCAGGCAGAGTCAGAGGAGAAACTCTATTTAAGTTTACACCTACAGGATCAGAGACGAAGCAGAGATCTAGTAGGCGGTTTAAAGAATTAAACCATGGTTAACTTGAGACATGGATAAGTCAAGCAAGCCATCTATAAGGTCATGCTGTGCCGCGGTCTGAAGGACATTTGACACACCATCTGATGACCAACGCGCTCCAGGAATATTGAAGTCACCTAAAGTCACTAGTTGGTCTCTATCTGAAAGTCTATTGGAAACGGCCAGAATTGCCGAAAGGTGTTTCCAATAGATAGGCTCTTCAGCAGATGGAGGGACATAAGAGCATGTATTATATATTAATTAATTAATGTAATTAAGACTCCACCTCCTCGCTGAGAAAGACGGTCCAATCTATAAATTGTGTACTTACCTGGAAAAATTTCGGAGCTGAGTATCTTCGGCTTTAACCAGGTTTCTGTAAACACAATTACCTGGGATGCGAAGGAAAAACTATCAGAGTACAATTTGGGGAGCTTGCAGCTGAAGTAGAGGAAATTTTCGCAATGGTCTGAATGGTTTGTGCCGACTTGGGGAATCGTACTCCCACTGGCCGTTTTTTCTTTATTTTTTTGGCCTCGTATTCTTTAAATACGACGTGCTCGGGTCAGAAGTCACCAGAGCAAATCGTGTCAAAGAACTTGAGCGGGACACTTATCTTGAAAGATGAGATATCCCTGGCGTAAGAAAATTTAAACTTTTCCACCTAGGTATTGCGGTCGGGGGCTGTGCTGAAGGGGTGTGCCAGATCGTCTGTTTCTGGGATTGACACAGTTGCTGCCGACCAGCAGTCGATTTTTTGCGCCTCGGTGACTCGCTTAACAGCTTCAGACTATTAAACTGAGTGTCAAACGCGGAGAACAGATCATTCGCTTCCCGAAACTTGACCATGGCGCATGAAGGCTTTAATTTCCTTCACAACCTCATGACAGGTCAGACAACAATAATGTAAACCGTATTTAGCGGTACATACATCCGCAACACGGCCCGAAACCTCCGCGCATTTAGCGTGCACGACCGCACCGCAAAGCCAGCAATATAGACAAGGGTCCTTTTCCAAAATTTCTTTTTGGCAGCCTTTAATAGCACAGACAAAATTCACCGACATTTTACAAACCACAGACCACTGTGCGGGAGAACGAAACCGTAAATACTGTGAGCAGAAGTGATTAAGGGAGAGAGTAAGAGTGAAGGCAAGAGAGCGGGATAGCTTGGAACCACTTAGCTGCAGTTCAAAGCAACGGAACTTAAGCGGGGAGAAACGGGATAAGCACGAAGGGGAAGCAAAAAAACCGTCTTAGCACAAAACTAAAAGTGATTATTAATACAATTAATTTACTCAGAAAGAGAATGCACACGCGGCAGCAAACGGTAAATGATTTTTATTTATTTAAGTGAACAAATTAAAGGAAACTCCGGTGCTTTAAAATGCACAAAAATACAAATTCGAATGGCCTAGATGGATCCGTATTTTCGGGGTTGCAGAACGTAAGCGTCACCACAACCCTCCCGCTTGCGTCTTTCTTTGTAGCTTTAAGAAAGTTGCTTTCGCAAAAGGAATCCGACGCTTTTACCATCTGACTGTTAGATCCTCCACCTCCCAGAACTTGCTGAGAAGCGTGTCTGGCGAATCGTCACCTATTTGGTGACGCGACTTTATTGGCCTTAACATGGGAAATTTTTCCCGTCAGCACTCACCCAAAGATGGTCTCTTGACCTTGGAGTGAGCCGCAAACAATCCTTCGAGTGCCACTCAGCGTAACCGACGGTAAAATGTCGGGTCCGATCTGGATGTCGATTTCTGAGCTCTCAAAGAAGGTGGGAAATTAGATGTGAGGTCAATCTGCCTGCCAATTCCGGATGGACGTATGCTGCGGTATCTAACCGTAGACCCGGCTTGATGGGAGGATGGAACGAATCGTAAAATGGCATAGCCTAGTGGACCTTACCGAAACCGATTGGATTAGCCCGGAGACTTAAGTCTGAATGTTGCGGAATGGCAGCTTGATCAAATTAAAATGGCGTTCGGAAATAAATGTCTCCTCGGATCTCGAGTCGATTAAAGCTCGTGCTCGGTAATTTGCGCCCAAATGACACACATCAATAATTACCGAACTCGCGTTGCCGCGATGCAGCAGCGTAAGATGTCTCCCCTTAAAGGTAAAAGTGCGGGCACATCTGACCGGATGGTTCTCCTTGGAGCATAAGTCACAACCACTCTGTTTTGTTCTGATTTTGGGTTCGAAGGATTGAAGCTTCTTCGGGACTGCTTAAGTCAGCTTCATATCCTCGATCGCCTCCAATGTGCGGTATCTTTCGCTCAGAAAGGTGTTCATTTCTTCCCAAGCCGGAATGTCGGACTTTGAATTTAGGCTGAGACGAAGATGAAGATGAAGACATATTTGAAGACGAATTGTTTGCGATGCGAGTAAGCTAATAGGTTGCATAGTGCACGACGAATTTGTTGCGATTTTGTGATGATAGTCGCAATGGATTTATAATCAGATGATGACCTACTGTTAGAGTAAAGTTTATTTTTTTAAATTAGAACGAAAAAAAAGTGAACGAAAAAATTAGCCCAATTAATTTGAAAAGAAAAGCATTCGGCGAATTTCATCTTTTATTTAATAAGCTGCGACAAGATGAAAAAATATTTGACAAATTTTAATAAACCCCTAATAATACAACATATAATACATATAATAGCAAGCGATTCGTCTTCAAAAACAGTACTGCACCGTTTGAAGCTGATCGCTTGCGTTTCGGCTTTATCTTCGTCTTCGTCTCAGCGCGCACTATGTTTGCGGGCGAGCGAATTCATATGAATTGTTCTGCACTGTTTTTCGTCCTCAGCTTCGTCTTCATCTTCATCTTCGTCTCAGCGCGCACTATGTTTGCAGCCTAAGGGATTGTTGAAGAGGAGTTTGAGCTGGCTGTTGACTGAAAGTCTTTTATTTTGGAACCTGACTAGAAGCGCTTCCCACGCCGAAGCGAACCCGTCATTTGTGGGAGGGGATTTGGAAACGATGGCTTTCGCCTTACCGCTCGTCTTCGTGAGAAGATGAAACAGTTTCTCGACTGGTGTCAGCCTGGTGTTGTTGACATATGCTGCCGTGAACAGGTCCCGCAAAGTGGGCCATCGGAGGTAGTCCCCGTCGAAAACTTTCATATCGCAAGGAGGTAACCGGCAACCGGACGAAATTAACGGATGTGCTGGAGCTTGCACGATTTGAGGCGTCGCTTTGTCGACATTTTCCCCAATAAGTGCTGCTCATGACTCGTATACGGAGTAGCAGAAGTCATATTTTGACTGCAGCAGCGGCAATGTGCTGAGGGATCCTTCTTGGGCAACTAGATCAGAGCATATTTCATACTCCTTTTTCAACTTTGTCGCATAAGGCTCGCACTTGTTGCTTGCAGACTTAGGTGGTGGCTTAGCGCGAGAGGCAAGCGGAGAGCCCGGGTTGGCTTTTTATTATTTCCCTGGGGTAGAGTTCGGTTTCTTCTCACCCTTACTGGGTGACTAAAATTAGCCTGTGGAGTTGGCTACACTTATCTACCTGCTATTTACAATTATCAGACCTTAGCTTCAGGAATACGATTAATAATTGTTGAAGCTCGTGGGATAAAATCAAATGACCAGTCAGCAAAAAAAAAAAATAAATAAATGAAATAAAATAAAAAATAAAAGAAAATAGCCGGATAAATTAAATAAAAAAAATAACCAAGTCCGGCGAAATTAAATGATTTTTTTCCCTTTTATATTTTGCTTGAATGTATTTTAATTTAGGAACACCACGAAAATATTTTAAAAAAGTATATGAAATAGAGAAACAAAACAAAAAGCTGAAAAGGCTAGAAAAAAGGTTAACGCGTATGGCGGTAATAAAAAAAATATTAGGCTTATTTAAATAATTTTGTTCTCTGATTAAATTTTGCTTAAGTCGATGGTGGAGGATTTTTTCCCGTCGGCACTGTATTGCCGTTCTTTGCCCGTTAGGAATGTATGGTGTCGGTGTTTGTGCACGCTGTACGAGCAAAGAGGAGATGGGAAAAATTGCAATGAACGTAGGTAGGTATGTATGTATGAGGGCCCTTAGGCAGGCGCATGATACAATCATACTGGGTAGTCTAGTCGGAAAACATTGGTCCCTCTACAATCATAGCAATGAGTGCAAGTGAGAGGGACTCAATCTAGTAAGTGAGAGGGAAACGACATTACAATGTGTTGATAAACCCGTATGTGGTGTATGGGGCTTTAAGTTCTCTTTCATAAAAAAAACGAGTTGACTTTTTTATAATTTAATGTTCAAAAGTTTAGAGTTGGAAATGAGTCGTTGTTTCTGTTTTTGTATTGACAGTCTATTGTACAAGTTATTAATCCTAAAATATATTCTAATCTTAAAATAGATTTCACACCATCAACGTATTTACGGCATAGGTGGCAAAAAGTCATGTTGCACAAGAGTTAATTTTAAATAAAATTCGTCCGTAGACAACCTTTCAACATGATAGCCGAACAAGCACTGAAGCAAGACCCGAGTGCTTTGACTACCGAATAGACTACCTTAGTAATTTTATCATGGGCATGCGGTTGAATATGTATGTATGTTTCTGAATCTGTGGAGTTTGACGTTCAGCGCAGAATAGCGCGAGACTAGCCAATATATTTATATATGTAAATATAGATTTTTAAGTTATAACGATAAGTCGAATTTTGTCATCACTACTGGAGAGATCGTGCAGAGAAGAAGTTGTAAAAGAAAGAGCTCGTGAAAACTTAATTTAAAAGAACAATTGTCAAACTAAGAAATAAGCACTTATGTTTAAACCAAATTCCTAAAATAAAACAGTGAATAATAAATTCCTACAATTTGGGGGCTCGTCCGGGATTTAACCCAAACATAAGTGCCAAACAATTGGAGAGTGCAGAAGTGCAGCGTTTTCACACACACATGCAGATGTAAAAGATTGCAGTTTGTGGTAAAATTGGCGCAGAGCAGAGTTTTGCATGAGAGCATTTGAGACGAGCTGGAAGACACGCAGATGAAGCACGTGTGAATGCAGCGGCTGGAGTTCAGGAGGCAGTGCGTCTAATACGTCAGAGCGGCAGTCTGAGATCGGGCCGGTCACGGAGAACTGAACTTGCAAAGGCTGATCTGTGGAAGGCGTTGGGAGCAGCAACGGTCAGAGGCGAGCGGAGCAAGTCAGGAGCGTGAGGCAAGGACTGGAAAGGCAGAGGCGAGGTGACGAAATCTGAAGCAGTTGGCGGTAAAGCAATTGGCGATTAGATCGACGTGGAAGAGCACAGGAGGACAAGCAGCGACAAGCATAGCGTGGTGGTGAAATCTGAAGCAATTGGCGAGCAGATCTTAGCGGCGAAGCAGTTGGCGGTGAAGCAGTCTCGAAAGCAGTGCATCGGAAGGGGTGCAAGTAAATTAAAGCGAGAGAATCTAATTGGAAAAGGCTGGAAAGCAGTGTTAAGCAGACTGTATGTATGAAATTTGAAGAGTTAATTAACTGAAACGTAAGCAAGTCGTAACCATTGTAAAAACATATTGTTATTTTTAAGTTAACATCAATCAATCAAAATGCAGCTCGAAGAAATAATGTCAATGAGATGTGAGGATTTGCGCGCGAAGCTAGGAGTGTTGAATTTAGTTACAACCGGTAGGAAGCGAGATTTGCAGGATAGGCTTCTTGGTCATTTCGGTATTCAGGATGATGATGAAGATAACGATTCGGATGAGGTTGAATCTGTAGTTACAGCTGTTGATCGTCCCGTGCGGGAAATGCCCACTAACCGTTCTTTATTTACTCTGATGTAGAAGGCAGTGTTTCACAATTTACAGGAACAGGTAGTCCAGATGTAGACCATTGGATTCAGGAGCTAGAGGAATGCGCTTTGACAGTTGAGTGGAACCAGCTTCAATTATTTATTTACTCAAAGCAGTTGCTAAGCGGAGCCGCAAAGTCTTTCATTCGCAGTCAGCTTAATATTCGGAACTGGGATTCTTTGAAGGCAGCATTGCGTAGGGAATTCGCAGTTAAAATATCGGCGGCTGAGGTGCATCGCAAGCTAGGTCAGCGGGTGCAAGCAAAAGGAACAAGTCTGCATGAATATTTGTATGCGTTGATGGAAATTGCGAAGCCAGTCAACCTAGACGAGGAGAGTTTGATCGAATACTTCGTGAAGGGAGTGCCAGATGCAAAGGCAAACACGATCATGTTATACCAGGCAAAAACTATGAGAGAGCTGAAGGAGCAGATCGACGTCTACAAGAAAGTTCGTGGTACATCGAAGGGATCGTTTAAGAACGAACAGCGCTCAGTTGAGACGGAAGGATCAAAAGGCTTAGTTTCAAAACCTGAGTTTGTGCGGAAATGCTTTAAGTGCGGGGATCCGTCCCACTTAAAAAAGGATTGCAAAAAGAGAGACAATTTCATTTGCTATCGTTGTGGACAGCCAGGTCATCGTGCTGCACAATGCAAGGGTGAGGTCGAGGTAAAGCAAGAGATTACTACCAATACCGTTCACGAGGAAAGCGCAGCCACGAAACCAAAAAGCGAGTTTAGAGCTTCCGGCCTTGAACTAAAAGTCATAAAACATTCAAACATTCAATTCAAAGGACTTGTCGACACAGGTGCAGACCTATGCTTGATGCGTAGTGATATCTTCCTCAAGCTAGGCAGCAAACCTCTCGCTAGAGGGGAGAAATGCTTGACTGGAATAGGCAAGAGTCAGGTGTTGACGTTTGGAAGTATAATTCTACCAGTTGAAATAGATAACATTAAACTGAAGATAGAGTTCCACGTAGTTTCGGAGAAGGACATGGGTTTCGAAGCTATTTTGGGCACAACTATTCTTGACAGTGTGGACATGAAAGTTACCAAGGAAGGCACTGAGTTTTTGCGTCGAAATGAACCCAAAACTTTCAGCGAGGAGCAGAGCAATATGAATACCGAGTTTTTGCATGAGTTTAGGGGCATGTGCGCAGAACAGGTGATAGTTTCAGATCAAGTTGATTTGTTGCACTTGAATCAATCGCAGATGGTCGAAGTCAAGAGTTTGATTGAAGAGTACGTAGCCGAACGCAATGCAGACGCACCGGTACAGATGAAAATCATTCTGAAGGACGAAATACCTGTCTATCAGCATCCACGGCGTTTACCTGTCTGTGACCAGAGAACAGTGGACGAACAAGTTAAGGAGTGGCTTGCCGAGAAGATCATACAACCGAGTACTTCTGAATATGCGTCGCCGGTAGTTTTGGTATCGAAGAAAAATGGAAAGAAACGTCTGTGTTCCGACTATCGCAAACTAAACGAAAAAATTATTCGAGACAATTTCCCAACGGCCCATATGGAGACCGTTTTAGACAAGCTGCAAGGGTCAAAAATTTTCACCACGTTGGATCTAACCAACGGTTTCTTCCATGTTCCTATTGAACCAGGTTCTCGAAAATATACGTCTTTTGTAACTCAGTCTGGACAGTTCGAATTCCTATATGTTCCCTTTGGTATATCGAATTCACCTGCGGTTTTCACCAGATTTATCATGGCAGTTCTGAGAGAGCTCATTGCGACAAATGTTGTTGTAGTGTACATGGACGACGTAATTATACCCAGCCAGGACATTGAAGAAGGACTTGCTAATCTGAAAGTTGTTTTAGAGGTTGCTTCTAGGAACGGTTTGCGTATCAACTGGAGTAAATGCCAAGTTACATAATCCAGAGTGGAACCATTACTCCAGGTCCTGAGAAAATACAATCCGTTAAAGAATTTCCCGAACCGCGAGACAAGAAAGGTATACAGAGATTCCTAGGTCTGACGTCCTACTTTCGAAAATCCACACAGATGCTTCCAAGTACGGTTTTGGCGCAGTCTTATTGCAGAAAGATCCAGAAGACAGTTTCTTCCATCCAGTCCAATACATGAGCCGCAAGACTTCACCATGCGAGGAGAAACATGATTCATACGAGCTGGAGGTGTTGGCTATCATTGGAGCCCTAGTCAAGTGGCGTGTTTATGTCTTGGGCATAAAGTTTACAATTGTTACGGACTGCAACGCATTCAAGATGACGATGAACAAGAAGGAAGTCCCTCTTCGTGTAGCTCGGTGGGCTTTGTATCTACAGGATTTTAACTACAAGATTGAGCATCGTTCCGGAACCAAGATGAAACACGCTGATGCGCTGAGCAGAATTTGGTGCTACTTTTTATCAGACTCCGCAAAATATCGTCTGAAGGAAGCTCAAGTGAAGGATGAATGGAGTCAAGCAGTTAGGAGCCTTGTGGAAAAGAATTCTTACCAGGATTTCTACATCAAAAACGATATACAGTCGAATCCCGATAATTCGTACCCCGGTAAATCGAAAATCGCGATAATTCGTAAAAAATTCTGTCCCCTTGAAAAAAACTCGTTAATTCGTAAAACTTCCATACATTTTGGTCCCCTCGTTAATTCGTAGTATTTGGCGCAACGCAAAGAATATTGAACCTCTTATAAATCGTAATTTTGTTTCGTAACCTCTTATAAATCGTAATGCGATGCGACATTTTTTGTAGTTAAAGCACCGTTAGATTTTGCAGACAGCTATGCCGCCTTTATGTCGCTATGCATTATGAATTTTGTGTTTCTCTCGCTGTTTTCGTTCAGTTTGCTGATTTTTTTCGGCCCATGATGTTACGAATAGTGTCTTCGACAACCTAATAGGTTTATAAAATGCAATGGAAAAATTAAAAGACAAAAAACACAAAGCAATCAAAAATTACCAATTATTTTAAAGCTTGAATTTTTGTTTTTTATAATTTAATGTTTCTGCTTAATTGTTTAATTTTTTGTTATTATAATTT
>VNJR01001080.1:0-13734 GCA_008042585.1 Drosophila punjabiensis
TATTTTTTCAGAACTTTGTTGTAAATTTCATAAGAATCGGACGTCTATATCATATAGCTGCCATACAAACGATCAGTAAATGTGGAGAAAAAAAAATTTTACTTTACATGTAAAAATGTAAAAAAAATGTAACAAAAATGTAAAACTGTAAAAATTGTATGAATATGAAAGTAGTTCGTATTATATTATATTGGGATAGATTATAATTCACACAATTGGAATCTGCAAGGGTATACCAACTTCGGCGTGCCGAAGTTAGCTTCCTTTCTTGTTTAAATCAAGTTTTGAAAAGACTATTTTGTTAACAAGTTTCTCTAAGAGGTCATCAAAGAGCGGTTTCGGATAATTGTCTTTGATTAAGACCGTGTTTAGTTTTCTAAAGTCTATGCATTGTCTTATATCCCCTGTTTTCTTTTTGACCAAAACTATGGGCGAAGCATATTCGGATTCGCTGGGTTGTATAATTCCTTCTTTTAAATATTCATCTAACAATTTTTGTAGTTTTTCTTTCTCCGAAAAAGCCAGTCGCCTAGGGGCGCAGCTAAATAGTTTTGATGTTTCTAAATTTAGTTTTTTTCACATTTGACAAAAGGTTCTGTAGGCTTTTCAACATTTAAGTAATTACACGTAAGAGTCACTTTTAATCGGCGGTTTGACCAAGGCCATTTTTTTTGCCGCATACATAACTCATTAGGTTATTCTCCACTAAAGATTTCTCTAACAGATAACTGGGCATCACTGTACTTACAGGAATATCTGTTTCGATAATCGTAGGACTAACAATTTCACTTACTGCAGGACTAACAGTTGCATCAACCTTAGGACTAACTATTTCAGTAGTTTCAGGACTGACAATTTTACTAATTGCAGGACTAACAATTTCACTAGTTCATTTTTACTAATTGCTTCACGAATTGTTTCATTAACTGTCTCACTAACAACAGGACTAAATGTTTCACTAACTGTCTCACTAACAACAGGGCTAACTGTTTCAGTAACTGTTTCTTTAATATATTCGGCATCTAAGGTCTTAAGCGTAACCATTTCCAACGTCTGTAGATCCAGTTTCAGCTGGCAAGCTTCCATAAAATTTCGTCCCAGAACTACTTCATGACTCATAGACTCGTTTGGTACCACGTACATATAAAAGTAGAATTTTATTCTTTCTTTCATAACGTAACATAAAATTTTTCCATATTTTTTCAACTGGCCTTTATTTATCCCGAAATAGTTTTCCGGAACGGATTCTAGATTAACTTTACTGGATACACTGCATAGTTTTGCAAATGAAATTGGACTCTCTGTGTCTATGAGGCATTCTGTAATTAATGGGGTTTTAAAGCTATTGTGAAAAAAATCTTAACTTGTCTTTCATAGTTGTTTGTATTCGCGCTCTTGCGCTCCGGGCGCTGTCCGACGAAGTGTCCAAACGTCCCGCAGGCATTGCAGGAACCGGGCTCCCCCATTGGTTTGAGGCACTCCCTGGCGAAGTGCCCTTTAGAGTTGCAGTTGGCTCAACGCAAAACGTTATTGGCTGCCCCTCCTCCAGAGAGCTGCTTTGTCGAACTGCCTCCCGTTTTGCGTTCTGGTACTTCCGAGAAGGCCCGCAAAATCTGCATTGGCTCGGAGAAGCACTGAATGCGCACCTGGTTACGCTGAGCTGATGCTGGAATGCCTTCTATATTGTTTCTACGGGCTTCTCCAAATCGATGTGGATGTCGTGAGCTAGCATAATCTTGTCCTCAAAATAAGCAGTAAACTTTTCTTCTGGAAGCCATTGACGCCTTTGGAATGCGCTTCGCAGCTCTCCTTTGGACATCTTAATACCAAACGTCATGATTAGCTGCTCACAAAGTTGATCGGCAGACTCCAGAATGCGTGTGGCGTTTGTGTACAGCCAGCGTTCTACGCTTCCCTTTAGCTTGGCAATGAAAATCATGTGCATCCACCCGTCGTCCAAATTATATATTTTGCCAATGTTCTAAAGCTGTGTGACCCAGTTGTGCGCACATACGCTGCCATCGTATTCCATTTTAACTTCTTTAGCCAAGGCAAGCGATGCTACTGGAGATTCTAGCAGTTTGTTTACATTCGTGTTATGACGTTGAGCATCACTGCCAGCGGTCTGTTCTCCAACACTGGTATTGTCAGCACCAATGTTATCGGCTGTAATGCTAACTTTGGTGCTGTTAACTTTAACAGAGTCGCTGTTGACGCCAATGCTAACATCGCTCGAATTTTCCATGCTATTTTCGATGACGTCATGGATTTCTTGCACATGAACAGACTTGTTCTTGTTTGCGTCTTCGATTTGCGAGTGAATCTTCTACAGTACAGCCACGCTTGCCTCTATTTTGTTTCGAATTTTCTGTAGGGTGGCTTTTTCGGCATCCACAAACGATAGCTGCTCCAAATCGAGATTATCCGACGCCATTGGTTGCGCGTTGAACGAAATCGTGTGCGAGTCTCCACCTCGTGCCACTTGCTGTACCGGCAAAGATGCAGCTCCTTTAATTTCCTCTCCTATTTCCGCTGTCAATCCAGTGTTCTTTGGCGGATTGCCCCGTGCCTCTGGAGAGATGGCTTGCAGACGTGCAATTAACTCCGCTTTTGTGCCGGACGTTGGGCGTCCGAGAGCTCCCAACCAGTTTTTCAGTTGGAGCACCGAAAATTGCTTTAAGTCCATGTCAGGCATAGTGAGTAGTGACCACTTTTTATGTTGTAAACGCTGAGTAATTAGTCCGATCGCTGCTTTCAAATATTTTGTCACTTTATTCCGACTCATCTTTTCAAGCACGAGGCACCAAATGAATCGACTTTCCGTTATTGTTCTACACTTATCCTCTATCGATGTATATGTGAACTAGGTATACATATTTATCTCTTAATGCTAATATACAGGATAGACAGAGATGACAGTATTATTTTTAAATCTAACGGGGATTCGATATATCGTGTGCCTCTTCGATACAATGGGCTTTAGGCTCAACCTATGCTAATACATTATACAGTGGGCCTTGTGAGTATATATCCTACCACAGATTAAAGTTGATTTTGACTCAAAAATATCAACAAAAGTCGTAGTCATAGTGTACTCGCCGGCTTTCACCAACTTCAGAAGTTATAGACTACTTTAAGCTCCGTATGGAGTAGAGCTAAATTTTCGAAACCCTGTGAGTGCGAAAGGGATGCCTATACAATTTCGATTGGCCGTTTAGCAAGTACATATGGAGCACGGATAAGATAAATACTGGAAAATACTAGAATGAACACAAGCGTTAGGTATTCATTTTCGGATGAATTTTCGATTGGGGCAGTCAAAAGTTTAAATTATTTAATCTTTCGACTGCCCCCCTTCGAAAATGGATACAAGTCGCACAAAAAAGAGCCGTATAGCCACTTTTACCATCGAGGAAAAAATTAATTTAGTTAATCTCATCAAAGGAGAACCAATTTTGTGGGACCTTTTTTTTCTTATGTATCAATTTTAACACCTGCGGACTCAGCTTGCCAACTAACTTGTGAATATCCATTTTGACTTTTAATGTACTCTTTTAAATTGTTTCTTTTTTCTTTGCAAAAGTCTTGAGGACAACCTCGGCGGCATCCTCTTAAGTCTGTCAAAACTGCGTCTTGGGGTATTAAGTTGGAGTCTTGCAAAGTGTTATAATCTTGAGGAGACTCTTTCATAAGAAAGTTGTGGAAAAAGCAACAAGCAGATACAATATTTAGGAGACCTACGCTTCCTTTTAGTGGAGGCTTCCTCTTCCATCGCTACAGCAATTGCGCATAGCCCAAACGCTACTTTAATTAAACGGTTATAAGCTTCCATATCTGAATGTTGCACTTTTAAAGTCAATTTTATTTTATATTTAACGGAACAATCACAGCTGCTCCGATTATTTCTTATGGGGTTTTGGATGAATATCCTAACACCTGGTCACACAGGTCAGCTGTCGAAATATAGGGAGATTTAGCTGACTAAAATTTTAGATCTACTCCATACGGAGCTTTAGCCAGAAAAAGTGAACAAAATGAACACCTGATAGGAAGTTTACATATAATGAAGGTAAATAGATAGGTAGCCTACTTTTATGTAATATTACCTGAAAGTAGACCAATTTTGGAAATTTTTTTTTCGTATGATGCTTTTTGCTTTAATAACAATAATTGAAGAAAAAATATAAAAAATATTTACCTTTTTTACTTAATTTTGAATTTCTTTTATACACTTGCAGGGTATTATCACAGAGTATAGAACTATATAGAGAGGGCATCTACTATGCTTTGCCTGCCCTACGCTTCTAAGCAAGGGGAATAAGGGAGGCAGGTTTTTATACCCTTGCAGGGTATTATAATTTCAGTCAGAAGTTTGCAACGCAGTGAAGGAGTCATCTCCGACCCTTTAAAGTATATATATGGAATGGACTAATTCTCTAAATCAGGAATTTGATTCCGCCCAGATATCGCTGGAATGATTGGATTTCAAGGAGTCACAATTGCCGGCCTCAACAGCCGTCAATTCTACATCTATAGACATGATTAACCATGGAGTACTTTCTTTCCGATCTAGGAAACCGCGGCTGTGAAATTTGGAGATTGCTTATTTCCATGGATCCTACTCCAAGTGGCCAGATATCCTTGCGACTTTTCTTACGGTCTTCGGAAATGATGATGAGCTCACTGAGATCAAAAAACTACAATATATACGCTCGCTCGAACCCTCGAATGCCAATTATAAAAAAGCTTTGAATGTGCTCATAAATCGATTTGATAATAAAGTTTTTCATTTTCAGGCACACGTGTAGGGAATAATTGGTTTAAAGGGTGTTGAGAAGGGATCGGCCAAGGGTCTACGGGAGCTCAGCGACTTAATGAATTCGCAATCCGTACCCTCGCCACTACGCAGCAGATTTTAGATGGATTCCTGATTCACATCGTCGCTCGCAAGCTAGATCAGAGGACCCGGGAAAAATGGGAAGAGGTTTTGTTAATCCCTGAGCTGTCTACGTGGGATTGTATGGAGTCTTTTTTGGAAAAGAGGTGCAGGATGATGGAAATTTGGAATCATGTCTTGGTAACTCAAAGACAAGGCCAGCAGGTGGGAAAAAACTTGAACAAATATAACTAAAATACACTTATTGCTTCTGCTACTAACTCAAATCAGCCGATATGTTTATTTTGCGATGCAAGGGATCATTATTTGCCTGTGTTCTCGATTTTCAAATTTGAGTCCGAATCTTCGGTATAGAGAAGCAAAGGAGTTGCACCTCTGCCTCAACTGTTTGCGCAAGGGGCACAGTTTGTAGCAATGCAAGTCGAGTCATTATAGATATTGTCGCATGAAGCATCACTCATTACATATGAATCACGACTCATCCGCACCATCCACCTCATTTTCATCTCCCTCATCCGACCCCGTCCTAAACTCTCAACCATTACCAGCGACTTCATCAACATTAGTTTAATGTGTTTAGTTATCATCGCATCCTGATCATCATTCATCAAACCCTCCACCAAAAGCCTTAAATATTATGCCGATCGACTACGTGTTGCTTCCAAATGTTATTATATACGTAAGAAACAGAATTTGATCGATAACATCGTTGTTGCCGGAAGACTTGCGATGTGAGCAACTCTTCAAGGAAAATGTCACCAGACTTGATAATGGTCAATATTCTGTTCGTCTCTTGACTACTTCAGGTTTCGAATCCCTAGGTGATTCGCCAAGGCAGTGGGATTAGTCTGGGATTCATCTTATGATCAGCTTCTATTTCATTTTTCTCAAATACCGAAAAATAATCGACCCACCAAACGCAGTGCATTGTCAACAATATCCAAGTTCTATGATCCGCTAGGATTGATTACTCCAATCATCACCAAATCAAAAATCTTTCTGCAATCCCTAGGGAGTGCTAAGGTGGGTTGGGATGACGCATTGCCAGAGCCCATTTTTTCGTCATGGGGCGTGTGAGGAACCTGCCGGCTCCCCACAAATAAATATGTAAATAATACATAATAATATAAGCCATGTAAATAAGAGGGAATAATAATGTAAACAATAGGAAAATAGCATGTAAAATATAATAATGTAAATAATAGTAAATAATAATGTAAACAATAGCAGATGATAATAATCGGTTTAGTTAAATATAAATAGATTTTAAGGCTTTGCAAGCCTATACGATAGTTAAGCTAAGCTGCCGCGAACTACCATCGCTAGCTTAAAAGCTCAATGCACACGGACACACACATACAGGCGTATCTACGAAACTCACCACGAGCAGCGGTCACATGACCAAAAAGAAATATGCAGGCGGGAGCGAGAAAGGACGCGATCACGCCATGAAATTAACCCCTGAAAATTGGCACGCGCCCTAAGAAAGAACGAGAGGAAGGGATGCACAAAACTTCTAGAAGTTTCGAAGCGAGGCCAGCAGAACTTGGCAGTGGAAAAAACCAGGGGAGTTGCGGAAAAGACGTGGAGTGAGACTAGATCTTTGCAAAAACACGGAATTGGCGAGTGCCACTCCACATGGAGCAAGTTCGAGGAGATTAGTGAAAGGAACGTAAAGTGAGACGGACGCGATTTTGTGCGACACGGAGCTGGCGATTGCCACTCCACGTGGAGAAAAGTGTGAGAGTGAACACAAGTCGAGATTTGGAGCCACCAGCAGGCCATCGGGCCTCCACCTCTGCGGAGACAGACGAGTGGTAACCCAGCCGTCGAGTGACGGCCAACGCAGACCAGCAGGACCAGCCGGAGCGGAGTAGCGAGGGACTTGTGCCGGCCCAGGACCAGCGGCGGAGCACGCAACCAACAGGCGGGTGCTTGTGTGTGTGTGCGTGGCGTGAGACGGGTGAGTGGTGTGTGTGAAACCGCAACGAGTGGCATGCCAGGGAGTTCGGCCAACATGGCCAAGTGCAAATCAAATCTCGGCGGGACTCGATGCGGTATCGCCAGAATGTAACCCTAACCACAAACTTTGCGTAATAATTCGTAACAAAACTAACCTCGCGAATAAAATATGAAAACTAATACGAGAAACATAGAAATACACTGGGAAAAATTTGTGGGGAAATAAAATTTCTAAATTTATATACATATACTGGAAAATTGCGAGGAATAAAAATTTAAGAGAAAAACAAGAGAGAATAAAAATACACTGAAGAAAATAAATGAATAATAAAAATCCAAAAAAAATATAGAAAAATGAAATTTTATTAAATTTTTATTAAACGCCCGACTAAAATACTGAAACCCACCCATATTACGATGAACAAATATTTTTACATCCAGAAGACTTGTCCGGGGCCAGGCTCAGCCGGCCGCATAGCTTGGGCCGACAGCGAGTGCTGACGGCGGAACTTGCCATCCAGGGTGACGACCTTCACGGCGAGTGCCGGTTGGCATTCCACCTGGCAGATGCATAGTTCCTAACGGCTAGAAAACGTCCCGTAATCGATCCAATCGACCCAATACGCGCTACCGCGGATCCCCTTTCGCTTTTATGCTAATATCAAAAATAAATTTTTCCTGCTTGGTAACCCGGTGGCTGACAACCTCCATCTCACGTCAGCCCACCGTTCATCGAAGACCCATTGTCCTATCTTTATAAATTTTCTGTAAGGAGATCCTGTAGTGACTGAGCTTCACCCCAGCCTAAGAACTACTTCACAGATGGCGCCCGAGCAGGGACAGGGGCTTACGAATTTTAGATGAAATATATATGGCCTAAAGACCCATTTGGTTTCCTTGAGATAGGAAAATTTTTGGTTCAGCCATACAGAAAGCGATCTTTCCAAATTTGGTACGTAAGGAAAAGTATATATCGAGGGACGTGAGAAACCAAAACGAGAATCCAAGAATATATATATATATGTGCGCGACGAATCGCACGTGTATAACCTAGAAGACCAGCGACTTAAACATTTAAGCGAGAGACATATATTCGGGAGAACTTTTCCAAATAAAAGTATACCCATTTCTTCGAGAGAACCTGTACTAAAGTATACCCAAAACGAGGCGGAGAACTTTGTAACAGGTATACCCAAGCATAGCCATAAGCACGTGGCACATTCGGGAGAACTTCTACTAAAGTATACCCAAAACGAGGCGGAGAACTTTGTAGGAAGTAGACCCAAACCAATATATATTAAGCGAGAGACGCATTCGGGAGAAATTTTTCAAGTATACCCGCGCACGTAAAATACATATATAAGCAAAGCACGAACAAAAAGTAAAACACGAGGTTACTAGAAAGAAAAGATCACGTGGTCAGCGTACCGCGTGAGCCACACATACAAGTATAAGCAAGTAAGCATAGAGAGAGAGAGGAAGGGTCCTCTATAGGTGAACCAAATCAGGTCACGAGATTTTAAAAGCACGAGGCATGGCGAAGCTAATCTATACCCCCACAGCGCAGCCATCTTGTTTCACTCTCATCGTCGTCTCTTTCCCACACATAGCAATCGGCCACGAGTACAGTCAACGGAATCATATTCCAGAGTTCGAACACAATCGTCGCCGAGTCAACACGTTTTTTATTGAGCTAAGTCTTCGCAATCAACGTCGAGCAAATTTAAATCCTCGTTTCACGCATTATTTCGGTTCCCATCGTTTTGTTTGGGCATTTACTAACCCGTCGCATACAAACATAATTTTTCTTTCGCGGTCGAATTTCTTTCACTTCGTTTGACCCTCACTGCACATTTATCTCCGCCGTATCGAAAATCTTTCTTATTCTTCGCTGCTATTACTTTTCACAAACATTGGTGCACGTTAGATTTCGTACCTCCGCAAACGGGAACTTGAGGCCATTCTTAAGGAGTTTTTTTCTGGACACGACAGGAAGCGTAGAGGAAATACGAAGCCGGTTGGCCGCATTTAATAATCGTGAAGATCACGTATTGGACATTGCAGAGCGACAACAGGAATGTGAAGGCGAGATTTTGGCCGCGCTAAACGAAAGGAAGCAACGGACACCGAGTCCGCACCCACCAGGTCCCATGAGGCTTCAAGTTACGGAACTTGGAGACAGCAGCACCGGCGACATGGAAGCAAGCCCGGCCAGACGGGATATTTTTTCCAGGAAGCCGGAGATGACAGCAGCAACTCTAGCAGAAAAGTTACGGAATTGGGGAATAACTTTTGATGGAACAACGGACCCGATCACGTTTATCCAGCATCTCGAGGAACGAGCTACCGCGTACGAAGTCAACGTGGAATGGATGCCACAGGCCATCCCTTGACTTTTGACGGATACGGCCGAGCATTGGTTTAGGACAAGCCAGCTACTGGGGGAATCGTGAACGAATTTCAAGAAGGCGTTTCTGAACTTTTTCTTGCCACCGAGATATTTTCAGCGACTCGAGGATGAGATCCGCACGAGATACCAGCGACAAGGGGAGACATTTAAGCAATATCTCGTAAGCATTCGCTTAATGATGCACCGAGCGGGATATAATCCGGAACAGGAGTTGGAACGGATCTATGAGAATCTCCAACCAGATTATCAGTTGCTCACCAGGAGACACGAGTTCACGACTTTGGAGTAACTAACCGCCTTAGCAGTGAACTATGAAGTCACACTGGATCGAGACACAGGGAGTCATGCGAGAATGCTGGCCGAACTGCAGCCACCGCCGAGAAGAAATGGCCACGAAAGGTCATATCCAGCAGCACCACTGAGGAATCGCCATAGCGATGGGAGCACCTGGACGAGCTAGGGTAGGGAACGTGACCATGGTGGCAAATTTTAGATTTGAAATTGTGCGCAAGAGGGGCATTATCAACACGAGTGCCGCAATCCCAGAGTTCTTTTCTGTTGGGAGTGTGGTCGCAGGGGAGTACGAACTGACGGATGCTGCCGTCGCATTCGCCCGGGAAACGAGAGAAGCCTTCGCCCACTCGGGAAGCGGCCGGAGACTAAAAGGAGGAATCCCCGGAATTAGAAGGAGTTTTACAAGTTCAAGCCAACAGAATCATAGCCAAGGTACAGATCGAGGGACGGGTATTTAACGCAACCATACACACAGGAGCCAGCAGGAGTTTCGTCAGCGAAAGGGTCGTTCAACGAGTGGGAACACCACGCAACGTACGGTCGGTACGCACCCAAGTCAGCCTAGCCGCAGGCTCACGCAAGGAGATAACCCAGTCACTAGTCACAAAAGTCCAGTTGGACCAACGTTGGGTCAAATTTCCACTCTTGGCTTTACCAGAAATCATGGAAGAATCAACTTAACCCTCTTCTTGTAGCTAAACCCAAGAACGATTTAGTTTTGTCCCCACTTTTGATTAATGAAATTGCCCCGAAGCGGATCGACACCGTTAAAACAGCAGTACCCGAACCAACGACCATCGAGCCACAGCGCAAGATGCCAACTGCGCCGACCAGCAGTATTTTAGGGCCTCGAGACGAAACAGCCGTGCGGAATAACCCATCTCGCCGGGATGAGGATGCGAGTGCAACTTAGCCAGTGGAAGGATCGCGGGTGCCTCCCAGCCAAACCAGAGTATTCGCCTGACGCTGGAGGAGCCCTCAGTCGTATAAATAGGTTATTTTCGGGACCTTTGATGTCGGCAAAAAGGGTAATAAAAATGCAATTAATGGGTTAGCTCTCAAAATTTTAAGTGTTTTGAGTAATAAAAATGCAATTAATTAGGGTTAGATGTCAACCTGTCAACAGAGGGGGTATTAAAGATGCACTTAATTAGGGTCAGTACATGTAAAAGGGCAGTTGTAAAAGGGCTCCCACAAGGATATGGATACGAGTGTGAATGCAACGGAGCGATCTCGGGGGCGATCGTGGAGCGCACGTGCACTTAAAGAAGGTCGCGCCAGATGTATTTGGAAAAGGCCGCACCGCCAGAGTGATCCTTTCCGCACGTGCATGTTCCCACGAGCCCACTTAAAAAAGGGACGGGGCTCGTAATTGAAGAAGGGTGCTGAAACGTAACGGACAAAGTAACAAACAAAGTACTTACATATGAAGGACGCTCACCCACGATAGTTCACTTAAAAAAGGGATGGTCTGTGAATTTCCCTGTGAGATACCTCACTTGAGAAAGGTCATTTGTTTCCCATTAGAGGATCAGAACAACCGAATTTTCTCACACTCATTCCACCTGCACTCGATGCGTGCTACGACATGTGTACTTAGTTCACAAAAATGGGGATGGAGGTGAGAGGGGACATTTGTAACGGTTTCTTAACGAAATTGGAACACGCTTCAAAATGGATGGAAAGGGTAAGACATGATGTCAAGTGTTTGCTCAGAATTAGTTCTTTGCTTGGTTTTTGTGGGTCTACGTATAGTTTAGCCGCGTCTTAAAAATCACTTCTAGTTCGGAATTTGAACTCGTCGGTTCAAAAATTTTCATCGCTTTTCTTCAGCTTGAAAAATTTCACCAGTGCGCGAAAAATCTGCTAAGAGTGGCAAATTAAAGACTTAAAAATAAAAAAGTGCAACAGTGCAAAAACAAAAAAAAAAAAAAAAAACAAAAAAAAACTTTAATAACAAAATCAAAAACATAAACAAAATCACCAAGATGAACACCAACAGCAACAACACCGTCAGCAACACCGTCAACAACATGGTTAACAACACCCTCAGTACCCCCTATTACACCCACTTGGGGAGATTTTTCTGCAACTCCTGCCGGGCATGGATCCCCAAATATGTACAATGGAACCATCACGTTCGTACTGAAGGACATAAATATTGTGCCCCCTTGACGGAAATATAAAACAAATCGTTGACGGATATAAGGGACGTATTTTACAATACATGTTTGTAAATGAGGGAGCGGCGCATATATTTCCTGTTAATTTCCTAAGTGCGGCAGGAAATGCACTGCTCCCTCATGTGGAATCAGTGCTAAACTACCATTCAGCTTCAAAAATAAATTTTGAGCTATTTGCGGAGTACATGCTGGTTAAAGAGCATGAAACGAAAGTTGAATTAAAATCGTACCAAAGTAAGATGGCTCTGCTTACGATTGGCACTAATTTAGTGGAACTATATGATTTCCATGCAAATGCCATTATTATGCAAATGGGACAGTTCCTCGAAAAAGACAGCGGTTGGACGCTTACACGCATAGTTCGAGTTCAGATGAACATGCTGAAATGTGTTCCTCTAAAAGGAAATGTGCAGAACAAAGATGTTTTCTGCTTAAAGTGGGCAATAATATCAGCCCTTAACCCAAAAGAAAAGGGAGAAAGACCGAGCGCATATGGTGTGGATATACAATTATCAATTATACACACCAATGGTATCAACCTTGACTTCACCGGTTTGACGTTTCCCATGAAGACGGGTAACATCCATGAATTTACATACAGAAACCCAGAGATAAGTCTTAATGTTTTTGGTTATAATGAGAAAAAGGACGAAGTTTTTGGACCACTCTTTTCCGACCAAACGCAGAAAAGGCATCATGTCAATTTACTGTTTCTCGAGTCACCTACCGATATACATGAACATTATGTGTGGATAAAAAATATCTCTAGGTAAGCATACACAATCTAAAAAATCTAGAAATAAGAAAAAAAAAATAAAAATAAATAAATAATAATAAAAAAAAAAAAAAAGCCAATAGACTAACTCAATATATTTTATTCTTTAATTACAGCCTTCTGTCATCCCAATTGGGGAAATCCGGAAATAAACGTTAGTTCTGCAACAAGTGTCTCTCCTATACAACAAGTAAGGAAAGAGCTGATCGACATGCGGAAAGATGTAACAAACTTGTGAGCGAGACACCCAAGGAAACATCCCTTAAATTCAAACATATATATCGCCAGCTGGAGGTACCCTTCGCTGTATATGCAGACTTCGAGTGCATACTCGAACCAGTAGCTATAGATGTAAGTGATAAAACTAAAATGGTAAATAAGCATATTCCGGTTGCCTTCGCGTATTATATTAAGTGTTCATTTGACCCTTCTCAAGATAAATTTGTTACAAAAATAGGAACAAATGTTGGGCGCACTTTCGTACAGAATCTTACCTCCGATTTGTCCGCCTTATATAAAAAGTACATGACTCATATAAAACCTCTCCAAATGAGTGCACAGGACGCGTATGATTTTGATGGGGCCATCAATTGCCACATATGCAAGGGAATTTTGGGTAATGACAGAGTGAGAGATCACTGTCATTTCACAGGCCAATTTCGAGGTGCTGCACATAGTGAGTGCAACATTAAATACAAGACAGGAGATATTATACCCGTTTTCTTTCACAATTTATCAAAATATGATGCTTACCTATTTGTGAAAGAGCTCGGGGAGATTGATGGAGAAATTAAAATAATTCCATTAAATAAGGAAGTATATATTTCTATTTCAAAATATATTCCTTTAGGAAAAAATAAGTTAGAAATTCGATTTTTAGATAGTTTCCGATTCATGCCCTCTAGTCTAGACACTCTTGCAGGAAATTAAATGAAGGGGATTTCAAAGTACTTCGAAATCAATTTCCAAATAACACCGATTCCTCATTAGTTCGTAGGAAAGGTGTATTCCCATATGAATACATAGATTCGTACCAAAAACTCTTTGAGACTTCTCTCCCACCAAGGGACAAATTTTTCAGTAAATTAACAGACTCAGAATGTTCTAAAGCAGATTACCTTCATGCAATTCGGGTTTGGTATCATTTTAAGTGTCAAGCACTTAGGGACTTTATGGAAATATATTTGAGAACAGATGTTTTGTTACTCACAGA
>VNJR01001081.1:0-11199 GCA_008042585.1 Drosophila punjabiensis
GGTTATCATTAGGGCCTTCGTAAGTTGGTAAATGTTGTACAAACGCCAATATATCCTTCGGGTTTAAAGTCATGTTGATGATAGTCAATGAGTTGCTAACTGTGGGGCTGACGGAGCCCGATGCATTACCGGAGTCTAAAGGATTCATGCTGGGGTTAGAAGGTTGATTTATTTGGTCGTGCTGTCCTTCTTCCTCAATTTCTACTAGGTCTGACGAACTTCTCAAACCTAATCTTCTACTAGCTGCGCTAACCTTCTTTAACATTTAGTTAATTTCCTTATGTTGTAGATATGTGATCTTATATGTATGATTGTAATAGTATGTTTATCTCTTATAATTAATATGATTAGTATTAATCAGGGGCCGTAATCATTATAAGTGAAAAAATAATATTCAATGTTTAATGATTATCTTTTTATTTTTATATATTTTATCCAATTTAATTGATAAATTTTTGAGTTTTTTTTTAAATCACTCAAAGAATAATTTTTATCATTGTAAGCGAAAAAAAATAACACTTAAAAAATAATCATTATTTTTTGAGCGATATTTTTTTGCTCAATAAAAATCTACAATTATGCAATCATTGCGTATCTTGGAATATCGCCCAAATAGCAGCCGACTGGTGTAATTTGTTTTTTTATGCAGCTTTTCCAAGTGAATGATTTTTTGTTTAAAGAAAACATGAATAATCATTATTTAGGGGCCCTGGTATTAATATGTGTAGATGTTACTTGTTGCGATTAGTTGTGTATTTTTCTCGTTGATATCCTCTCCCTGTGTCGTTTCTCTTATTGTTGACTGTAATGTACAGAGCTAGTGATTTCCTTAAAATTTGATAATATAATTGAATATAGGCAAGTGAACATATGGTGACTATAGAAAGAGGTTTATGTATTTTTATTTATTATTTTCCTTTGGGTATGACGTAATTGTTTGATTCCAATTTCCCGCTTAGTGTACAGTTGGGGATGTTTAATTGTTCTATACCGCATCAAGCGAAAATTACCGATGCAGCAGTTTCGACTCAAGTGAAGAGAATGGGAAAAATTAAAATTTGTATTTCAGCTACGTGATCCCAGTGCCCCATCAGCGTTTGATGGGCACATATTTGGTCACGAATTCTAAAAGTTTTTTGTTTTATTTGTTGGTATGTGATCCCGGTGCCTTATCAACGTGCGATGTGCACATATACGGTCACAATTTATATAGTTGGGAATTTTCTTTTGTACTTGGTTGTGTGTGATTTTGTAAATTTGCATTATTTATTTTTTTTATTAATGCGGACCCGGTGCTTTATCAACGTTTGATGTGCACGGTCGCAAATTGGGGAACGCTTACATTTGTACACTTGCATGAATTTGGTTCATCACTTTTCACTATTTTCCTTTAAAATTTAAAGTTTCCAATTTATTTGTTTAATTTTTCTTTTCTTTTCTTTCTTCCTTTTCGTTTTGTCACCATTTGTTCACTTACCCATCTTACAGGTAAAGTATGATCAGAAGCTGGAGCATTTTGCGATCTCCGTAATATTACCGGCTGCGCCAATTAACAGTGGATTCGGGGGGATGAAATCCAAAGGGGGTCCTTCCAGTATACTGCAGTTATTCCCAAGTGCTTGATATAATGTTTAATAAAAATGACTACTTGCTTCGATTTCGGTCAAAAGTATTCTGTTTCTTTATTCTTGTACAAACCTTATCGTAACTATGGGATACAGTGGAATATGTGGGACTTATGGGATACAGTGGAATATGTGGGAATGAAATGGTGTGATCGGGAATTCGCATATCCAGCATATTCGAGTGGAGAGTGAGAATCTGCATAGTTGGCAGGTTTGGCATATTTCCGTTGGTTTCCCAAACTCAGCGTTTGTCTCCATTGTTTGGGTTAATGACCATTTGGTTGCTTCGCTGAGGTTTGGGGGCGGCGGTGCATCCGCAACAATGTGTGCGGTAACTCGCGCGCCTACTTAATTCAAATATTTTCCTGTTCATTACTTAGCCCCTAGTTCTTTCTATTCTTTAATTTCTATCTGTTATAAAATATATTTGTGCGCGTCTGCGCGTTACAAGGGCCACATTTTTTTGACGAATTTATGGTTGACTTTGTCTCAGCTAAGACATCACATTGATCAACACAAACAAAGCTAAAATTATATTATTAAGGTACTGTTTATAAGTAGCTTAACGTACTTCAATTTGTGAAAACGATCGACACAATCCTTCAACATCGACCTTGCGATCAAAGCATTGCCTACTCCTCCCTATTCATACTTTTCTTAATTCACCCCAAGTTACAATTAAGTAAACTTTTAACATATATAGCGATACCACCAGCATGGCTAACACTGTTTGAACGAAACAAAACAAACAATCAATATATTAAACAACTCAGACGTAAACCAGGTTTTAGATGCACAGATAGCATTAACATTAGAGTGGACAAAAAGTAACCTGAACTTGTAGATATTTTTAAAAAGACTCTGTGCATTTATGTGAACTACTTTTAACCCCTTTTATAATTAATAAAAACTTGAATCATGCTACCCGCCGTAGAAACTCTGCTATCATCCGTCACTGACATAGTAGGAAAAATAAGGAATTAAATTATGTAAACTGTTATATATTTCTAAATAAAGCCTAAATAAAGTTGATATAACATAAACAACTAAAATTAAAAGCGGTAGCTGTCCGGTGCAGCAGGCTGGTCATCAAGGCAATCATTCGGCTGAAGAGCAGGCGAAGAGGAGAAAGAAAGAGCAGAAAGAGATCCACTATCATATTCAAATATTTATAAAAGCTTATCCATATGTTCTATGCAATGTACAATCGACCTCCCTTTGCAACGGACATGAACAAGCCCACGGCGAGCAAATACTGCTCTTAAAACTTTGTGCTTTTTCAGTCTCATTGACTCTTTAAATATTTGGTAGTGTTCTCTTTGTAGTTGGTCGCTTATGTATATTGGCGCAGTTGCTCGCAGCAAAGCGACGTTCTCTCGCACGTTTTTTAGTTTAATTATAATCACCGGGTCCACATTACTTTTTTGCGACTTTCGGGCCCGGAAAATGTGCCGAACTCAAGGCGGTGGAGAAATGTGAAGTGAGAAGCATAGCCGATTAAATATTAGTAGGGCACGCCATGCATGCGTAAATCGAACGCATTTTAACATTTTAAGCAGCAAGCTTAGCTTCTACAGTGCCTACTCTCTCTCTTTCTTTGCACCCATATCCGCGACTCCTCGGTGCGACCTCGCTCACATAGCTGTTCATATTGCAAGCGTAGATTAGATACCTCCCGCTCCAGGTTGGAGACCTGCACGCCCGACTTCTTGACCTCAAACGCTCTGAGAGGCTGCTAAGGATGCGCATCTCAGCTTCCTTCACAAGTCCGCCAATTGCTTTGGTCTGCTCCTGGAACCGGATCTTGATAAGATCCAGTAGCTGTGGTGAGGGGGCATCGGAGAGGCGTTCAGCACATCTAGTGCCTTTCGGCAGGCGTTTGTTGGTTTCTGTTTGTATGAAAAAATCAACTGAAAAGCTGTAATTGTGTGTAAACCAATTAATACTCAATAAAATGTATGTATTAAATATACAGGCCTGTTCTAGTTTCCACTTCCCCAAAATTTATTCGGATTCGGATTTCCCAGACGTGTTCTAGTTTCCATTTACGAAAAATCCCCACTGATTCGTATTTCCCTCTGCTAAGTCTCTGTTAACTTCCGAGCGAAATCGCTCGGAAACTTTCCGACTGCAATTGGCCCAGCGGATTCAGATCCGCAAAATCAGAAATTAATTATTTTAAAATACAATGCGACTATGAAAATTGCAATTGAAAATGGAATTTTATTCTCTGATGCTTTAGGAGCATTACTGCATAACTGAATTAGCTAAAGGTAGCATACTTGATTTATAAATAATTCTTTTGTGGTTGCACCTCAGAATCGGTTCGACTCTAACCTTCCGCAATGTTGCAAATCCGCCGCCCATGTTCTAGTTTCCGAGCGGAAAAGTCGATGCTGAGGGGGAAATTGTTAGGGCTGTCAGCGTTCCAAAATAAACAGATGGAATATGCTTCTTATTCATTTTGAACAATTGACATTTTATTTGATTTATTATTGTAAGAACTATTATAAATGCTCGCTAAAAAAAATTGTGTTTGGTAAATACACTACTTACATTTTTGTACAAACTGTGCGCGATGTGAAGGGAAATTTTTCCTCGACTTCGGAAACTCTTTTCTGAGTTTAATTTTGCAACACTATCTATGAGCAATTTCGCAACACTGCCACCAATCAGCTGACCGGCAAACGCAAGTTAAATTTGAACAATGTAAGTAATAAAAACGTAAAATATACTAGCCATGTTTTTTAAATGTTGGTTGATACGTCGAACACTTAATAACTGTCTTCGAAATGAAAAAACATTTGTTTTTAAATATTAAGGTAACAATCTTTAAATCGGGGCGGGCAAATCAGCTGTCATCTGCTTGAGTTTTCCAATACTTCATGTCGATTTTTAGCACTGCCTCCAAAAACAGATGATTGCAATTTCGAATATTTAAAATTTACTTTGTACGGTCAAGAATGCTTTTACCTTTGATTTTCTGCAGTCAATCTGTACCCCATTAACGTTCTTAGGTTGGAAACTATAGCAGGCCAAAATTTGATCAGCTCCTAATTAGCAAAACTGTGATAAAATAAACGCAGTGGCCAGCTAATTTTTTTGGGAACAAAAGAGACCAAAGGGAAATTTCATAAAAAATCCTTCAATCAACAAGGGCAATTCGATTATGTTAAAGGGAAATCCGAAAATGTTTTCAAATCCACTTCCGAGTGGAAACTGGAACAGGCCTGATAGTGTTTCAGGTAATGTACAAGGTCACAACCAAATTAAGAATCGGAGAAAGTCTTTATAACCTTGTTTTATGCAAATATAAGCAAAAATCAAAATATTTTCTTTTCTTACTAGGAAAATTAGGAATTTAACTCAAAAATGTCTCAATCGTTTCATTGAGACCTATAGGATATAGTTTCCTAATACAGACAATTTTTATCCATTATCAATTTTTTATCATTCTATATATATAAAACTAACTATTACGATTTTCTTTAATATCCTTTATGTTTACGGAGCTATTGACCCCCAGTGCATTGAGTAATTTTTGAAAAAAAAAAATGTATATCTTTGTCAGTTTTCAAATAACTTCTTTTACTTTGAGATACAAGCTTTCTATAGTATTTCAGAATTTGTTTTTAATTTCTTAGGAAATGGGCGACTATATCAAATAGTTGTTATACAAACGATCGGTAAATGTAGAGGGAAAATTTTTTTATTTATTTATTTATTTATTATTACATATAGAGAAGTTGACAAAACTAAACTAACTTATTTGGTAAAGCGCTGGCAACAAGGCATTCGGCTGTTAAGTTAATGATATTTAATCTATTTTTTAGTTAATTTACATATTCTTCATTGTAGTTTTTCTACTTAATTGGTAATATTTTTTAATTTTTGTACATTTTTGCTTATTTTATATTCTGTGGTAGAGGTTTGTAGTTTTTAAATAGTTACGATTTTTTTATATTATCTGAATTGAGATCGTTGAGGAGGTTGATTGGGTTGGTGTGTTTGAAGTTGGATAGTTTAGTGGGAAGGAGTGATGGGAATGAGCTAAGTAGGTGTGTTATGGTATTGCTGCCTTGGCAGAAGGGGCAAAGTGAAGTTTGGCTTGGATTAAAATAGTGCTCGTGTGTTAGTTTTGGGTGGCCTAGTCTAAGGTGAACTATATTTATTTGATCGAGTCTGTTCAATTTGGGATAGAAGGATCTGCAGTTTTTGTCGATGATTGAGTTGTCGTTGTTCATAGTTTTGTACCATTGATTGCAGTGTTCTATGTTTTGCCTATTTATTGTTAGGAATTCTTGTTTTAGATGTTTGTTGATGTTTGTTAAATTAATGTTTGGGGTGTAAATAAGGGGCATACTGCTTGTGGATTTTGCGGTATGATCGGCTAACTCGTTGCCTGTTTTGCCTACATGCCCAAGGATCCACAATAATTTGATTTTTGGGCCAGTTTTGTTAGAACTGATCTGTTTTTGTGGAATATAAGTTGTTGTTGTTAGTATTTGTTATTGCGTCAATTGCTGAGAGAGAGTCAAAGCAGATCATGGACTTTCCCCTGGTGCTTTTGACTTGGTCAATCGCTGTTAGGATAGCTATTATTTCAGCAGTAGTATACCATAATTATTAATATTAGTGTCTGTCGTAACTGCGTATGATATGGTTGAGTTGATTTTTGATCCGTCCATAAATATGAACTTGCGTGTTTTATGGCTATCTTTGGTATGTTCTGAAAGTTTCCTGTATGTACCTGGCGGTGTGTTTTGCTTCTTGTGCCTCCTAAATGTTGTATCTATGAGGTTTGGGAGATCCCAAGGTGGCTTGTATTTGTATAGTTTTACTGGTTCGTAGGGTAGAGTTAGAGCAGGGAAGCCCAGGCCCATTGCTCCCATGCCTCCATTGTTTTTGTAATTGGCTCCGAAGCATAGGCGAGCAAATGCGTATATGTACACGGCTATCGGCATGCGCCAATGCTAATTGCAAAAACAATTTTTCACTTTCGTTTTCTTATCTCTATTCTTTAGCTGCATTTGAGCAAGGTATCTGGACTTGCATGTGGCTGTTGTTGGGTCATAAAATTTCGTGAGCATTTTGTTGTTGCTTTGGCGACTCGCGCCCACATGAAGAAATTGTATTATGCTTTTAGTTATTGCCTTGTCGGCGCTTCATTTGAGAAGTAATAGTTGTTTTTATTATAAAAATTAATCTTCCTAATTTTTTCAGTGCATCTATTGAAATTAAAGAAAAAAATTCTTCACTAGTGTTCGTCTTTTCTTTTGAATGTATCGAAATTTGCTCCGTCGTAAGCAGCGTTTGGGCATCCCTGATTTAGAGATTGACAAAGATTTATTGTGCGGTCTATGGTATTTGTATATTGGTGTGTTTTTGGAAAAGATAAGGTTTTTTGTGAGTTTTGCTGCTTGGAGGTCTCTTCTTCTAATGGGAGTATATTGGCTTCATATAGCAAGTTATTTATGGGCGTGGTTCGGTAGGCGCCAAGGGCTAGCCGAATTGCTGAATTGCGAAATTGTTTTTAGTTTGTTTAGCATGCTTTTGGGAGGGTGTCCGTATAGAAATAAGCCGTAGACTATTTTTGCTATGACTGTTGCTTTCGCAACGTGAAGATGGGTTTGTGTATTGCAGTTGAATTTGGTGTTAGACAGACATTTAATGATATTTAACTTTTGGTGTAGTGATGGAAGTAGTGATTTTATTTGTGTGTCCCATTTTTACTGTATTTACTGTTTAGGGATATTCCTAAGGTTGTAAGTGAAGTGACATCTTGTATTTGCATATTGGTACAGCTTATGGTACTGTTGCAGCCGTGTTTTTGGCAGATATGGAGGTGTTGGCATTTAGCTAAGGATAGTGATGCCCCTGAGTACGAGCACCAGCTATTTATGTTTTGCAGTAAATTGTCAAGGTTAAAGTAACGGAAAAAGTCATCGGCGTATGCATTAAATTTAATTTCCCTGTGTAAAGAAATTATATTTTAGAGCTTGTCAACCCAATACCTATATGGGTGATCCTTGTGGGATACCATTGTATAGTGGAAGTGAGTTGGACGTGTGTGATCCGACTCAGACAATTATTTTTATTTTAAGCATGAAGTTTTTGACATAGTTTAATATTTTTGGTCCAGTTTTCCATTCTTGGACTTGATCAATTATGGTGTGCACAACTACTCGGTCAAAGGCTCTTGAGAAGTCAAGAGTGACGGGGGAGGTGTGCCTTTTTGACTTCGTTATTAGATGGTCTTTTTTGAAGCCGAATTGGTATTCATTTAGGAGTTTGTTGTGGGTCACAAGCCACCACAGTCTTTTTGCTATGATCTTGTCTAGCGTTTTTGCTAAGCAGTAGTTTAGTGAAATGGGTCTGTATGAGGTGTTTTAGTTTTGTCAGTTTTAGGCTTGAGAACTGGTATGACTAGACTTATATTGTAGGCTTAAGGTATGTGGCTGTCGAAAATTTGGTTAAAGAGATTTTTTATTCTGTTTTTTTGTGGTAAGGGAGCTGTTGCGGATCATTTCGTTAGAGATTCTGTTTAATTCTGGGGTAGATACTTTAAGTGTTTGTAGTGCTGAGGTCAAGTCGAGGAAAGTTATGCTTTCCTCTATTGTTTTGGCTGTTGAGTTGGGTGTATAGTGGGCTGTGTTGATTCTGTATTTATTGGTTCAAAATTCGTCTGAGAACCTAAGGTCGCTTGAGAGCTCTGAGAAGTGTTGGGGGAAGGAGTTGGCTATTTCGGTAGTATCTGTTGTTGTTGTGTTGTTTTTGGGGTTAAGTATGGCGTGGATTTGTTTGACCGGGTTAAGTCCGCAGAAGCGTCTTAAATGAGGGAGTTGTTGGTTCTATGGTAGAACTAAAGGAGCAGCAAGCTTCGCTTTTTCGAATTTTTATTTCGAACCTGTACTTGGCGTTTAAGCGTCTGTAGTTTATTACGTTTGTTAGGTTGATGTTGCGACTACGTGCTTTCCAAGCTAATTGTTTTTCTTTGTTCCACCTGGGGACCTTGTAGGGTTTTGTGTTTACTTAGGTTTGGGGGATGGAAATATTTGCACTATGTAGTATAATTTTATTGATTTGTGCTGCTTGTTTGTTGACATTAACTGAAGTGGGGAATTTTTCGTTGTTTTTATGTGTGAGAGTCTCATATTTTTCCCAGTTGGCTTTCTGTATCATAAAAAATGGTTTCCTGAATTTTTTTATTTTGTTTGGAGGGAAAAGTGACATAACTATTAAAAAAAAGGTTGCTGCCGTGGAGATCATTAAGTATTTCCCACTTGGAGTGTGAGGCTAATGATGCAGAGCATAGTGAAACCCAGTAGACAAAATCTTCGTAAATAATATTACAATCGGACGTTTTGCGGATTTCAGGCGGACAAAACGTCCGATTTCAGACTCAAGAACGATAATAAAGTGAATCACCCGTCCTGGGGTTTGTGGCAGCAAAACCTATCATTTTCGGAACCCGAAAAAGATACGGACCTTTTGCGATATCATTAACTGAACTCTTGCGATATTGCGAGTGGCACGCTTCCAATATTAAAAGCGGGACCACTTTTGTATCATTCGAGATACTTTTTTAATATTATTAACGGACCGAAATAGGTACCATTTGAGATACTTTTCAGATATTACTAAAGAACCGTGTTGGTATCATTTGAGATACATTTCTAATATAACTAACGAAACGGAATAGGTATCATTAGAGATACTTTAATAATATTACTTACGAAACCAAAACAATATATTTTTTTATTTTTAATTTAACTTTAATTTTATTAATTCTTCTTGAAACATAAATTAAAACTTTTTCATTTCTTGACTTTTTCCTTAACATATTTCTTAAAGTAATAATAATGAACAGCAATAGTAACAAACTAATACTTATTTCTAGTTTATTAAAAAGTTTTAATTTTTTTATTATTTTTTGTGACACGGTCCTGGGCGTATTGGAAATATTTTTGAGTTATCCGATCGAAGTCTGCGTCCTCCAAAGCAAACTTATTCCGGAAAGCGGCTGTAAAAAGATAAATTATTATAAGTAAATTACTTTAAAAAATTGGCGTGCCACATCATCAGATAAAACATTCGCCAGCATTTTCGAATGAATTTGTCGTATGATTTTTTCGCACAGAGGGACAAATCGCTGACCTATAAATAAATATAAAGTTAATTAAATTAGTTTGTGAACTGGTAAAATTTATACAAATTATTCTTTAATATATTTTATGTAAAATAAACTTACAAATTTGGAAAAAATGGTAGAATCTTTGAGCGTAAGCTCAAAGCTTCTAACACTCTCAATACTTTTTAAGGCATCCTGCGGCATGATTAATTTTGGTTTACTTGGTTCTCCGTACACCTTAGCCTTAACAGAGGTCAATTCACACCTTAGAGAAGTGATCTCCGATAATATACGTCCAAGCAAGTTTATTATTTCTGTAACAATACAATAACAAATTTATATTAAAGTAATTATTATAAACAACTTAAATATTGCTTTACCAGAATTTTGTGTGTCCTGGTGGTTGTAATGTTGTGCACTTCTCGTTCTCCTCATCCGAGTTGAAAAAATTATCGTAGTCCATTGTCTTTTAATAAATTAAGGGTATGTAAATATGCATGTTTCTGTCTATTAAATGCATTATTTTCCCTGTTATTTCTTGTATATTATGTTGCCATACTTTAGAGTCGAAGGTTATGCACGCAGAAGAAAAAATCCCTACACGACTAGAATTAAATGGATAGGTGTAGAAAGACTCTGGGTTAACAATTAAAGGGCTACACAAACTATTCTCATTAATAGCAAATATTTTGAAGATTTTATAGCCCCCGTTATTTTTAATGTAATAAAAGCTATTTGCATCTTTTAAATTAACATGGAAATTTTTAAAAGAAAGTTTATTAGGACCGCTTTCAAAACTTTTTTCCTTGACACTTACATTTAAATTACTGCGCTCAACAATACGGTTGTACAGCTGTTCAATTACGCAATGGGACTTTTTAACCAAATTTTTTAACTGTCCAAGAAAATTTTCAAAGGGAAATGCACTAATTGTCTGCAAAGAGCCAAATACTAATTATTGTTTACTTAAATGTGTGAGACAGTGATAATTGAAAGTTACCATTGAAAAAATGGTTGTATTGAACAGAATCTAAAATGCCTTTAAATACAACAGGTCCCGTATACAAAACAAATGTGCGACATCCAGAAGGTGTACAAGTCGCAGCGCTTCCGTGCTGGCCGTGGTACCATGCGCGACCGTCGTGGTCCCCTGGTGGTCTACCACAAGGACGAAGGTCTGCGTAAGGCCTTCCGCAACATCCCCGGAATCGAGACCATTAGCGTTGACAAGCTTAACCTGCTGAAGCTCGCCCCCGGCGGCCATGTCGGTCGCTATGTTATCTGGACCGAGTCTGCTTTCTCGCGCCTGAACGATCTGTTCGGCACCTGGAAGAAGCCTGCTACCTTGAAGAAGGGCTACAACCTGCCCCAGCCCAAGATGGCCAACACCGACCTGTCGCGTCTGCTCAAGTCCGAGGAGATCCGCAAGGTGCTGCGCGATCC
>VNJR01001082.1:0-18898 GCA_008042585.1 Drosophila punjabiensis
CAACGAAGGCGTTAGGCATATCGTGGTTGCCTAGCGAAGATGCCTTTAAGTTCAAAATTGACACATCTGTCATGGGTCTCCGAGCGACAAAACGGAACATTCGAACATCGAAGCTGTTTGACCCCCTCGGCTTATTAAGTCCCATCGTAATTAAAGGAAAGATCCTATTGCAGGAACTCTGGCTTAATAAGTTAGACTGGGATGAGTCGATTCCTATGCATTTGGAAACAGCATGGAATATGCTGAAAAGCACCCTGTCTCAACTAGAAGAGATATCCATTCCTCGGTTTGTGCATACCAACCCGATGTCACCGGTACAGATACATGCCTTTGCCGACGCATCCATGAGAGCTTATGGAGCTTGCGTCTATATTCGTAGCAAAACTGCCGAAGGTTTCACATTATCGTTGTTGACTTCCAAGTCGAAAGTAGCGCCAAGACCAAAACGCTCCCTAGGCTTGAGTTATGTGCCGCTCACCTTCTCGCAGATCTCTGCCATAGAATGAAACCCTTATTAAAAATCCCTATCGAACGAATAGTATACTGGTCGGACTCTGAAGTTACTCTTCATTGGATTCGATCTCATCCATCTTCGTTGTCGACTTTCGTTTCGAACAGGGTAGCGGAGATTCAAGAATGGTCAGGAGAAGCTACATGGCGGCATGTACCAACAAAGCAGAACCCAGCAGATATTGTCTCAAGAGGTTGTGACGTCGATGAAATTGGGCAGTCTCTCTGATTCACAGGACCACCGATTCTGAAGGATGAAGAAGAGAACTGGCCCAAAAACGCGCACTTAGACCTGGATGAGGAAGTCTTGCGTCAGGAAACGAGGAAAACAGCGGTCAGACTGACCGCTGCTGTGCAAACTTCAGGTTTGCTGGATGTCATCGAGGGATTTTCGTCACACCTCAAACTGCTTAGGGTGTTTGCTTATATGTTCCGCTTCATAAGAAAATGCAAAGACAAGAGTATAGTTTTCGAAAAAACTCTGTCTCCGACTGAATACATTGAAGCTTTTCAGAAAATCGTTGAAATAGTACAAAAACACGAGTATCACATAGAAATTGAAAAAATTCATAAAGGCGCCAAGGTCGGCCCAAGTCTTCAGCGTTTGAACCCTTTCATTCACTTGGTGCAAATTTTCAGGCACTTGGTGCAAATTTTCGTTGTTGCGAGTTGGGGGGCGACTAGCTAACGCTCCTATATCGTATGATGCCAAGTTTTCCTTGCTGTTGACGAAACGCTCCCAATTTATACAGAGCTACGTCCGGCATCTGCACCATTCAAATTTTCATGTCGGTCCACAAGCACTAGTGAGCATCCTACGATTTGGACTGTAAACGCTCAGGAACTCTGCAGTCAGACAGTTCGATCATGTGTGCGCTGCTGTAAATGCAAGCCTCGACTGATGACTCAAATTATGGGAAATTTACCCGCAGATAGACTCCGTGCTCTCCGCCCATTTGCGATATGTGGCGTTGATTATTGTGGCCCTGTCTATACGACATTAAAAATAAGAGGAAGGCCTCCGTACAAGTCGTACATTGCCCTGTTTGTTTGCTTTGCGTCCAAAGCGGTTTACTTAGAAATTGTTTCAGATCTAAGCACTGACTCCTTTTTATTGGCTCTTCAAAGGTTTATTGGTCGCCGAGGATGTCCCCAGACAATACACTGCGACAACGCGACGAACTTCGTCGGAGCAAGTCGCCACTTCCTGGCTCTTCGCGACAAGATCGAGGAGCAGGCAGACGCGATTCGCGAATTCGCATCAAGAAGCGGATGCGAATTTGCGTTCACACCGCCTCGGGCTCCGCACATGGGCGGGCTATGGGAGGCAGGTGTCAAAACTGCCAAGCACCTACTCCTACGAGCGGTGGGCAGCGCGCTCCTCAACGCGGAAGAGCTGGGAACAGTGCTCGTCGGGATCGAGGCCGTAATGAACTCGCGGCCTCTCGGAGCAATGAGCCAAGACCCAAGCGACGGAGAGGCGCTAACTCCCGGGCACCTGCTGACAGGCGGGCCGCTCCTCGCAGCACCAGCACTCCGGACCCCGGACCAGGCGGGTCTCAGTTGCTTGCGGCGATGGCGGCTTGTCTCGTCAGTCAGGCAAATGTTCTGGCGGCGATGGTCCCGGGAGTATGTCCTGGGCCTACAAATTTGGGGCAAGTGGCACCTACAGGAGGAGAACGTCAAGGAGGGACAGCTCGTCGTCGTCGCAGATGACAATCTTCCGCCTCAACAGTGGCTCCTGGGAAGGATCGTGACGACCCACGCAGGAGAGGACGGCATGGTCAGGGTCGTCGATATTAGGAGGACCGATGGAGCCGTTTTTCGGAGAGCGGTCCATAAGGTGGCGCCACTACCAGTGGTTTAAAGCCGTGCAGGCTTTCAACGGGGCCGGTGTTGGCTCATTTGAGTTTAATTTGAATTAGTTTTGTTCTTCTGAAGTCTAGTGTAAGTTAGTGTAGGGCGAAGGCGGGAGCACAATAAAGCTCTCTCTCGCTCATTGCGAATTCGCCCCGCCTTCGCCAACCGTCGTCAAGCTAGGCTTTAAGTTCTCTTGTGGGAAATATAAGAAATTGTCGAAAAATTGAAATCATATCGAGCGCACGTCTTTCGTTTTCGTCTTGCCAAATAAAAAATAATTTCTTGCCACCAAAGTTGTTTTCGGTTTTTGAAGTTCTAAAAAACTATTTAGAAATTTCAGTTGTAGTAAAAAATTTTGATTGTCACACGGGAGCTTCGAAGATGCTTGTCCCAAAGTTTAAAGGACCTTTCAAAGTAGAAAATGATCGTTACGTAGTTAAAGATGTCGACGGATTTCAGAAATCTAGAATTCCTTACTCTGGTGTTTGGGCTGCAGCTAATATGAAGCCTTGGTTTGGTTGGTCGGAAAGCAAAGATGAAGATACAAATGAAATTGAAAATGAAGATACAAATGTACTTGAAGATGAAGTTGAAGATGACGAAGCAATTGGAATTAAAGATGAAGAAATTAATGAAAGTGAAGAAAATAAAGATACAAATGAAGGAATAATCGAAAGAAATACAAATGATATGTTTGATGAGGCGAAAGAAGGTGTAGAAGACGACATAGTAAATAAGTCAAATAAATATACGAACACAGACATGAATGAAAGAAAAGTTGTAAAAGAAATAATAGCGTTTGGAATAAAAAGGATAGTCACTGTAATAATAAGACAGTCAAATGTGATAATCTGTGATAAACACACATACACACAAAGAGAAGAGAGAATAAAAAAGAGCAGTCTTGCGAGTGATCTGAACCAGATCGGACGTTTCTGCTGCTACTATATATATATGTATATATATATATATATACATATATATATATATATAAAATATTCCCTAAAATTTGTTTCAAATAAATCAATTAATAAAATATTTAATTAAAAAGACTCGACAAAACTAAAAAAAAAATAACTACACGCTAAAGCTGAACCTAAAACAAAAAATAAAATTGTGCTGAAACCTTCTGGCTCCCGGTGCCGCCACCTGGGAGGCGTGTCGGTCTTCCACGACGAAAAAAACACTGTCCCCTATAGGCACCCCAGAAAAATAAAAGGCAATGGCGACCGCTCTAGGGGCATCATGCCTCCAAATAAAATGTTTTGGTTTCGCCGCCGTTGGGGTTAGGGCGAGCCTAGAACCTTGGAGTCCCTCAAATCCTCTAATGACCTGGCCAATTTCGTCCTGCGAGGACTGGGTCTGGTCGAGCCTGGAAACGAGAGCCATTGGGTTAGGGCTTCATCTCCGGACCACGAATCACCTCTCGGTTTCCTCGATCCGGCTTCCCGTCCTCGCCAGCCTCTAATGTCCCTGGGTTGGTGGTGATATGGTTCACTTAAATTCGTAAAAAAAAAATTTTTTTTTCTATTTTTTTTCAATATATTATTAATATTCACGGGCCCCCGCGAAATTTTCAAATAACTTCGGCTATATGAACCGCACTTTTCGTACCCGCTTAATCGACTTTAATGTGCTATCACCACTTCTTCGTTTCTCCTTCCCTTTCTCTATCTTTCTCTTGGCACAAAATCCGTTGTTCCAGTTCCAAACCATTCCGGGTCAAGAACCTAGATGGAGCTCGGATATTCTGCTCTCTTTGGATCGGGGTGGCATCCCTGTCCGAGATCGCTTAGGTTGTTAAGCGATATATCGACAGGTACCGCCTAGCTCTAAATCGATTATTTCGAGTGGCCATAACAATGTATCGAATGTTCTGTAATCGATTTTATTTTCAGGTCTTACAAATGTCGTATAGTACGGACTCCATATACAATACTATAGTAAGCGTGCTCTATGGTGGTTTCGAATTTTAAATAAATCTTGTAATGTAACAGTGTCATAATAGAATAGCGATCGCGACACATCGTCAATATTAATATTATTATTTATATATTATTGTTATATATATTTATATATATTTCATATATACCTTTTTTATATTATATATTTTATTATTATTATTATTACTATTAGTATTATTATTATTATTATTATTATTATTATTATTATTATTATTATTATTATTATTATTATTATTATTATTATTATTATTATTATTATTATTATTATTATTATTATTATTATTATTATTATTATTATTATTATCATTATTATTATTATATTATAGCGATGTCGTCGACGATTTGTGGGTTATTTTCGATAATGCCAGTACTAAAAAAGACTGTATAAATTGTAAAGGTGGAAACACATCGATGTTCCAGGACACCGATGTTTTTTAAATTTAAAAATTTTAAAAACAAGAAAGGATGCTAACTTCGGTACGCCGAAGTTTGTATACCCTTGCAGATTCCAATTGTATCAATTATAATCTAGCCCAATTTAATATACATACATTTTTTACAGTTTTACATTTTTTCACATTTTACATGTAAAGTAGAATTTAATTTTTCTCCACGTTTACCGATCGTTTGTATGGGAGCTATATGACTTTATCCGATTCTTATGAAATTTACAACAAAATTCTAAAAAAAAATGAAATACTTGTATCTTAAATTAGAAGAAATTATGTTAAAAACTGACAAAATTAAAATTTTTTTTCTAAAAATTTGCCGACCGTTCCTATGGCAGCTATATGGTATAGTAGTCCGATCTTTATAAAATTAAATCCAAAAATCTGAAACAATATAGAAAGCTCATAACCGAGAGTTGATCAAGATATGTTGAAAAACAGTGAAGTTATAATTTTTTTTCAACAAATTTACGGATCGGTTGTATGGCAGCTATATGATATAGTTGACCGATCCGGCTCGTTCCGACTTATGTACGAGTGAGAGTATATAGAAGACTATCTGCAAAGTTTCATTCAGATAGCTTTAAAACTGAGGGACTAGTTTGCGTAGAAACGGACAGACAGACAGACAGACGGACATGGCTAGATCGACTCGGCTGTTGATGCTGATCAAGAATATATATACTTTATAGGGTCGGAGATGACTCCTTCACTGCGTTGCAAACTTCTGACTGAAATTATAATACCCTGCAAGGGTATAATAAAACATCGATACGGTCCTACAAAAAAGTTTCATGCAGTTAAGATTAAAACTAGGGACTACTTTGCTTTGAAATTGACATGAATTGAAATAAATTTATTTATAATTTATATATAAGGTCGGAAATGAGTGCAATAATAAATTGACAAATGTATAGGTTAATTTACCTTGGCAATGGTGCCTCCGTTTTTATGCCTTCAGCTCCATGGCAGCGATTACAACTATGAACAAGATTCCAATATCCAATTCGTAAGCTAACTTTATAAAGTTAAATTATTATGGATTTAAAAAATTTTTTTTTCGCAAAAAGCTGCTTTTCAGTGTAACCCTCTTCATGGCTTTTCATAACTTTTCTTTAATTTCTTTGGTCACGCTAGTTACCGATCAAAATATATACTACTAGTACTAGGCTTTAAACAACAACTTTTTGGTTTTCTTCCCTCCTAACATGGCTTGGGATATATAATTATTAGGTATGTATATAATTTTTTAACTACGCGATACCTTTATATACCTTTATATATATATATAATATATATATATATATATATATATATAATATATATATATATATATATATATAATATATATATATATATATATATATAATATATATATATATATATAACAAATTCACTATATCAAAACTTGTATTTGCTAAGAAGTGTTGAAACATTTTCGGTTAAATCGATTCTAAAAATTTATATCGGTGTATCGTGTAATTGAAAATATCGATTTATCAATTACAGAAACGATTAGATATCGAGCTCTAACTTCAGGTGTTGTAACGCGAGATTGTGTGAATGCGTTGTAATAAAAGTCTAAGTTTGGTGCACGTGCATTCAAATACTTTTCAAACAGATTTTTAAATCGGTCACACTTAAAAATAGCGTGACATAAAAATAGCCATATGCGAATTTTTAAGAAATACAAATTCAAGTTATAATGCAATTTTTGTTCAGAGTAGTAACTTCAGTAGAGTGATTTTGTAAATTTTTCATTTAAACGGTTTTATATTGCTTATTAACATCTAATGTACAAATAACATATATTTATTTTAGTTTGCTTTCGGTACACACCATGTCCGTCTTCACAAGCAAAACGGGTGCGACATCCATTTTAAAACCGTTTTCCGGTGCCGATCGAGAACGAGCTAAGAATGCAGCCGCAAATAAAGTTCGATTTGCGACTCCAAAAGAAAAAGGTCTAGTCGAATCTATACGTTTAGCCGTGGAAGATGGAAATTTTAATCTTGTCCAAGAGTTCTCATACTTCATTCGGGAATCGGACCTCGACGATGACGAGTTTTTGAAAGTCTTGACAGATGCCAAAAAAATAGTCCACCAGTTGACTCCAGATTTTATAAACGTTGTCGAAGCTCTGATGTCTCTTAACTGGAAGAAGCGAAGTCATGTGAATATTCAAGCGTACACTGATTTTTGCGTTGACATTATGGTGGCACATAATAGTTATTTACCAATTGGCATATGCAAATTAATTGTCCACTGGATTCCCGGAGACTTGGATTCATCCGACTGGGTTAATGGTAGCCCATCAGTAATCGCTCATACGGATTTAAAGCCAATTCATGAAGCGCTTAATCGAATTCTCAACGCTGTACCAATGGCATTTGATGTTGTCATTGATGCAATAACCGCAAAATTTCCATACTTTAAGAAGCCTTCTCATGTTACTGCTGGTTATCTTTTTAACGTTCTCTGGCTTATGGAATATAAGCCGGTATTTGAGGAACTAATTTTGCAGCTGGTTCTGCAAAAGTAAGTGATCTCTCAATATATATAATAATCTAACGCAAATAAGTCTACTCTACTATATTTTCAGGCTTTTAGTCTTAGATGTTAATGCCCCCCGAGATGAAATCGACGTGAAGACAGACAATTATGAGGATAGAATTGAATTTCAACAACGACCAACAGCCAACCCTATTGGCCATACCCTAGATATATGTCTCTTAATGCTATATAAGTTCTTTGATAGAAAATGTCGCATTGAACCAAATAGCTGCGAACAAAGTCGGGTGTCAGCAAATCGAGTATTTAAGACATTATTGTACTTATTTGATGAAGTTTTACTTCCTAGCCACAATACCCATCATGTACAATTTGTCATATTTCAAGTGTCTGGTATTCGATCGGATTACTGGGACTTATTTTTACAAACGCTGTGGAACAAAGTTCAAAATCCAAATGCATCGGCTATAATTCGCCATACAGCTGTAGGGTATTTATCTAGTTTTATAGCCCGCGCGAAGTTTTTGCCACTTGGGTAAGCAACTCTTATTTATATGAAGGTGTACTAAAAAAGTTAAAGTTTTTGTTGTTTCCAGCACTATAAGATTTTATCTTAAAGAGTTAAGTAAATGGGCACATTCCTACATAGATGACTCTGATGAATACGGCCAGAATTGTTCACTTAAGGCCAACATGGTATTTTTCTCAGTCTGTCAAGGAGTTTTCTATTTAATAGCCTTTCGAGTTAGCGATTTGACCAGATGTACAAAAGACTTGCTCTTCCTACAGTCTCTACAACTTTCGCGTCTTGCCATGTGCCACTTTAATCCTCTTCGATACTGCATAGCCCCAGTAGCTACAGCCTTTGCTGGCGTTACACGAACACATCAGTTGGCATATTGTCATACGGTTTTGGAGCGTAACGCTCGTCGCAAACTGGCCACTGTCTACGGTCATGACAAGTCAACGTCGGAAGAAACACTCGAAACATTTTTTCCATTTGATCCTTATTTGCTCAAATTGTAAGTACTTTTTGTATTCTGATTTTTATAACCGACAACTAAAGTTTATTTTAATTTTTTAGATCCAACAAGTATATCGAACCCAATTATCTGGTTTACCACGATAATGAAACAGGAGACTATGCTGTTGAGACCGTTACACTGCCTAATCTTCGTAAACGTGGTGACTCTGAAATGATAGAGGATGATGAATTTATTGTAGCAGACAAACGCCAAAAACTGTTAGAACTGTCAAATAGTCAGGAGCTGGACAAAAGTTGTCATTATGGATCTTCTCTAGGCTGAAATAAATAAAACGTTTTTTGTTTTTATGGGATAAATTTAATGCCTTGATAAAGCTATGGAAAAAACTTCGTAGAGGTTTCATAACCAATTCATTTCATAACTGGCGACACACATATCCAGCAAGAACTAGAGCGTCTCTGATGTTCTTTTTATTATTATTGTTATTTTTTTTTTTACCTGTTATTAAGAATTTTGAGAAAATTGTCCAGATTTGAGGTCATGTTTTTGATTTGTATCGAAACAAACCGCGACTTTTACCAAAAACCACAAAAATAACTTGTCGGAAGGCCAATCATCAGACCACTTGCTATCACCAATTTCCTTGGTAAATTACTATCCATTTTGACTAGAACTCGATCGGGTTCCTAAGCGTCGATGCAAGGGCAAAGGAAACCCCGAAAATCGGCAACAGTTCTTTTTGTTGTTCTTTAACCACTGCACTATGGGTCAAATGATCACTTTTTGTGGCATTAATTAATAACTTTAAAACGGAGCAATATTTTGATCTTCTTTTTTAATCATTTTTATTATAACCAAGAAAATAAATTTTAAGGAAAATGGGCGTGGTCTTGCCATTTTAAAAGGATTTACATATATTTGTTACAGTGTAAAAAAGGTTTTTTTTTCTTGGAATATATTAAATAATTAGTATTGGAAAATAATATAATTGTGCAAAATTGGTCGTTTTACAAAAACGGTTTAACACCAAATAGCGGTATTGTTCTGCATGGCGCAGGCAATCAACCATATGCAGTATTCTGTAATTCTGTCTCCTTTTTTTTAAAGAAACTAAGTGGGGGCACCTAATTATCTGTAATATGACTTGGGTGTATGTATTTAGTAACCCATAAATACAAATTTAATATTTTGAGCATAGTTGTGTCGTTACAGCGTTCCATTTGTAAAAAAACACGCTATTTTCCAGAGGTCAGGTTAGAACCTTTAAAGTTAAATTTAAGAGGAAGTGCGCAAAATTGTACTTTTATACTTTCAGAATATAACAAAAATTTAATGCCCTACAAAATAAAGCCAATTCCAATGATGGAGAGGACTCACTTTGTAGATCAATTTTAACATTAGAATCAAACAAAAATGTCTATATATTTTAGGGTTGTCAATTACACAACTTTATAACGACATTGCTGTCTATTTTTACATTTAATGCACACAAACATATATTACAAACTAATATGAACAAGATTGCATCCAAAAAGTTGCACTTTATTTAGACTATTTAAACTTTTACGGCATTTAAAGTTCGCAAAATAAATAAATTTAATAGCGCTCACTTCTCCTTGAAGTAACAGCAGACTTATCAGCGGATAACTTAACATAGTGAGTCACTGTTAAACTGTTATGGTCGTTATATTGCAGATTAATGTTATTTGAATATACTTCGTTTGATAAAAATTTATTTTGGTGTGGTGTGCACTGGTTATGGCGTACGTATGGTGCCGTACACTTCGAGTGTGGAGAGTTTACGGCACCATGAGTATAAAAATTTAAACGTGGCCTCTTGCAGTCTATCGGGCTGTACGCCATAATTAATGGTTCAAACACAGCAAAAATAACTATTGCCGACTTTCAGAATATCCTTTGGCCTTATATCCAAGCGTAGAATTGCTAACGAGGTCCAGTCGAGATGTAAGGTAAGACGACAAGGAAAGCTTTGATAGTTAGGAAGTGGTCTAATGTTTTGGGTAGCGTCAATGAAACGATCGTAACCACAGCTTCTACTTGTCTTTCGACAAGTCATTTTTGTTGTTTTTTGCAAAAGTCACGATTTGTTTTGATAAGAATCAGCCGATATGACCCCGAGTCTGGAGAATTATCTAAAAATTCTTATTTATTTATTTTTTTTTATTATTTTTATAATTTACGGTTTTTACGCCTATTTCCCACCAACCATTCTAGATAGAATGCAAGAAGTATATTTAGGAAAGTACCAGGAAATTTTATTTATTTTAATTAAATATAACGTTACGAGCTAAATCTACTACATAGCAATAGAGTTTTAAGGTTTAAGGCCAAGCATACTAGCAAAAAGGCGGTTGGAATCAGCACATAAGACCCTAAAGGGTTCATGTTCCTCAAACTCTCCTACAGTGATTTATTACTAATGGGGTATAGGTTTTAGATTTTAGTCAAGGAAAGTGAATATTGAGCTGTCCTAGCCAGTAGGGGCTATCCGCGGCACCATGAATTAGCTTGTGTAGAAAGACGACACCAAGTATCATTCGACGGTTAGCTAGGGAATGTATATTAATTAATAGAAGTCTACTAGGTCGGCATCCCAGGTAAGGCATCCCAGGGAAAGCAGAAAGTTATTTTAAACAGATTCAATGCGGTTAATATGAACTCCAAATTGAGGACTTTAAACGCAAGAGCCATACTCCTAAATACGACGAACTAACGCAGTAAAGAGAGCCTTCGTTATATAAGGGGAATCGAATTCGTTTGACCACCTTTTAATAAATTCAAGTGCGCTTTTAACGTTGTTAGCCATGCAGTCATATCTCCTGAGGCGGACACCGAGATCGTCAACAAAAGTTACTTTATCCAAAAAGCAGTCTTAATGGCAGGTTCTCACCCTAGTAGACCCGAAAAAGTGAATCTAAAACTGTTGTTATTCGTATTTCTCAATTCGCGATACCGAAGTAGAAAAAACGTCTACAAAGAGCAACCTTACTGGCCTTACTGGCCGTCAAAAACACGAGAGCGCGCTCTCTATCACCAGCCCTACTAATTCCAGCTCCTACATCTTGGAGCTATCAATGCCAGACCCCACCACTACCGGCTTTTATGGTAGACGCACCAACAACAAGCGGTGCTGAAATTTCAGCTACCTTAGCAAAAGAAATGGCAACAACTAAAACAACGACCAATATTGCGAAATCGGTGTCAACGGCTCCATCGCCAACTGCAAGGGCAACAAAAACCGTAAGCATCGATAAGCAACAAGCGGTTTCGGCCATACAGACCGGTATAGATCGCTACATCCAGATTACGGCTGGTAACAAACCAAAGATCAACCGTATTATCCAATTCAACGAACAAGCAAGGAGAGTGGGAATTGAGGTGGAAACTACTGATGCTGTATGGTGTACAAGGAGCTGAAAAGTCGTATGCGACAAGCGACAGCTACGCGACGACAAAATACAAAAAATGTGTATTCTTAATCAACAACTAAGCCAGACGTATTTTTTGGCAAGGAAGCCAGGTCATCCTTCGGTCCTTGGGTCAGTACCACCAACGGCATCTCCTACGCTGATGCTCTACGAACTGACAGGGGAAATCCACTTCAGCCACACTTAAAAAACGCTCAGCAGGTCCCAGTCTAGCCGAAAAACAATTTGGAAACTATGATGCTTACCATCCAACAAAGTAAGTTCTTGTCCTTTATGAAAGCGACCATGCAAACGCTGGTTCAGAACCAGAATGTGGTGATTCAGCTGCTTGAATCGCAACAGTCCAAATAATCAATGCCCAATCTACGCATATCCATGAGGAACGGCATTTCACGGCATACACTTTAAATAACACAATTCCTGAATGTAAATCATTTCGACGCCATGCTGCTGGTTGCAACGCACCCCACAAGCAGATATAACTTCCATATACGGGGTTATACCTTCTACTGCACAGATCATCCCGATGGTAAGGCCCACGACGGCACCGGCATCTTAATTAGAGAACGCATCAAACACCATTTTCATCAAAGGTTTGCAACAAGTTACTTGCAAGCCACGTCTATAAAAGTGCAATCAGGAAACGACAACCTTTGCATCGCCGCTGTCTAATGCCCCCCTCGCTTTACCATCTCTGAAGGTCAATTCATGGATTTCTACAACTCACTTGGGGACCGTTTCATAGCTGCTGGAGACTACAACGCCAAGCAAGATCACGCCTCGTTACGCCCAAGGGGAGGCAACTTTATAATGCACTTATAAATGTGAGCAACAAGTTGGACTACGTTTCTCCTGGCAACCCCACATATTGGCCAGCCGATCCCAGAAAGATACCAGATCTAATTGATTTCGCTCCGACAAAAAAAATAACGCCACGGCCCTACCGGATCTCTCATCAGCCTTGATCTCAACACCATAACGGAAAGATATTCCTCGACGTGTCTCAAGCATTCGACCGCGTCTGGCTCAATGGTCTCATGCATAAAATCAAAACACATTTGCTTGGGTATACTCATAAACTACTTGAGTCATATCTCTACAATAGAGTCTTCGCAGTGAGATGCAACACAACAACATCCGACAACTACAAAATCAAAGCTGGAGTCCCACAAGGAAGCGCATTTGGACCTACTCTATTCGTCCTCTACACAGCAGATATTCCCACGTGCGACCGACTAATAACCTCCACTTTCGCCGACGATACTGCGATCCTCAGCCGCTCCAGATGCCCAGTCCGTGCAACAGCCCAACTCGCCAACCACCTAACGGTAGTGGAGAAGTGGTTATTTGACTGGCGTATTAAAATAAACGAACATAAATGTAAACACATAACGTTTACTCTTAACAGACAAACATGCCCTCCGCTCTACTTGAAAGCACAAAGATCCCCCAAGCCAACGAAGTAACGTATCTCGGCGTCCACCTCGACAGACGTCTAACATGGCGAAGACATATAGAATGCAAGAAACTACACCTAAAACTAAAAGCCAGCTGCCTCCACTGGATTATAAACGCCCGATCACCCATGTGTTTGGACTACAAGGTCTTGCTCTACAACTCCACTCTCAAGCCAATCTGGAAGTATTGCTCCCAGCTTTGGGGGAACGCGAGCAAAATCAACATAGACATCATACAGCGCGCTTAATCAAAAATCCTGCGAACTATCACTGGGGCACCATGGTATATTCGAAACCGAAACATCTACGGGATCTTGGCATTCTGGCAGTAAAATATGAAATAGAGAAGCAAACAGCGTTGTATAAGGAAAAACTCTTAGCCCCCCCCAAATTTATTTAAGGAATACAATTTGTATAGTTTTACGGAGTATTATAATATTAAACAAAAGTTTGCACCGCAGTGAAGGAGGCCTTTCCGAGCCTATAAAGAATATATATTCTTGATCAGCATCAACAGCTGAGCCGAAATAGCCATATACGTCTGTCTGATTATAAGCAATCTAATACATCCTCTTTTAAGCTATCTAAATGGGACTTTGCAGACAGTCGTATATATTATCTCAATCATATATAAGACGAGACGAGCCTGGTCGGTCAACTATATCATATAGCTGCAAACAGGAACAATCTGTAAATTAGAAAAAAAAAAAATTTACAATTTTTAAAATATATCTTGATTTACTCTCATTATGAGCCTTATATATTGGTTCAGAATTTCGAATTTCCTTTTTACAAAAATTGGACGACTTTAACATTATAGCTGCTAAAGGACCGATCGGGAAATTTTTAGAAAAATATATAACTCAGCTTTAAACAAATTTTCATCTACTCTGAGACATTTTGTATTATTTCAAAAGTTTGGTGTAAATTTTATGAAAATCCGACTACTATATAATTTACATAGCTACGATTGTCAAATGCAGATGAAAATGTAAACCAATTAAAGGTAAAAAATTTAAAACTGTAAAAATAATATATAAATATGAAAGTTATTCATATTATTATTATTTCAAAAGTTTGGTGTAAATTTTATGAAAATACGATTGGCAAATGCAGATGAAAATGTAAACAAATTAAAAGTAAAAAATGTAAAACTGTAAAAATATTATATGAATATGAAAGTTATTCATATTATGTTATATATGGATAGATTATTTTTCCAATGCAATTTGCAAGGGTATAAAAACTTCGGTGTGACGAAGTAAGCTTCTTCTTGTTGCGTTTCAAATCACGCGGTTTGAACGAATCACATCCGGTAGCGTGACAAGTAAAATGTAATTTTACTTCATATATATTGATCTGTTGTATGGCAGCTATATGATAAAGTCGTCCGATTTTGATGAAATTAAAAATGAAATTCTGAAATCATATAGATTACTTGTATCTCAAAGTAAAAGAAATAATAAAGAATAAAGCTCATAACCGATATATAATCAAGATATGTTTAAAAACAATAAGGTTTAATTTTTTTCTACAAATTTACGGATCGTTTGTATGGCAGCTATATGATATAAGTAGTTGACGGATCCGGCTAGTTCCGACTAATTTTCGAGTGAGAGTATATAGACTCTGCAAAGTTTCATTAACTAGTTTGCGTAAAAACGGACAGACGGACATGGCTAGATCTACTTCACTGTTGATGCTGATCAAGAATATATATACTTTATAGGGTCGGATGCCTCCTTTACTACTTCTGACTGAAATTATAATACCCTGCAAGGTGTGAAGTAGTTCTTAGGCTGGGGTGAAGCTCAGTCACGCCAGGATCTCTTTACAGAAAAATTTATAAAGATATGACAATAGGTCTTCGATAAACGGTGGGCTGACGTGAGATCGAGGTTGTCAGCCACCGGGTTACCAAGCAGGAAAACTCTATATTTGATATTAGCAAAATAGCGAAGGGGATCCGCGGTATCGCGTATTGGGTCTGGTTCACGGCACTCGCCGTGAGGAGACCGAGAGGGATCGATTACGGGACGTTTTCTACCCGTTAGGAACTATGCATCTGCCAGGTGGAATCCCAACTAGCACTCGCCGTGAAGGTCGTCACCCTGGATGGCAAGTTCCGCGCTCAGCACTCGCTGTCGGCCCAAGCTATGCGGCCGGCTAAGCCTGGCCCCGTACAAGTTTTCTGGATGTAAAAATATTTGATCATCGTAATATGGGTGGGCTTCAGTATTTTAGTCGGGCGTTAAATAAATATTTAATCAAACTTAATTTTTCTAAATTTTTGGAATTTTATTATTCATTTATTTTCTTCAGTGTATTTTTGTTCTCTCTTTTCTCTTTTAAATTTTTATTCCTCGAAATTTTCCCCAGTATATATGTATATAATTTTATAAATTTTATTTCCTCATAAATTTTTCCCAGTGTATTTTTATATATTTGTTATAGGTTTTCATATTTAATTCGCGTGGTTAGTTTTGGTTACGAAGGGGCTTGCGCAAAGTTTGAGGTTAGGGTTACATTTTGGCGATACCGCATCGAGTCCCGCCGAGGTTTGATTTGCACTTGGCAATGTTGGCCGAACTCCCTGGCTTGCCACTCGTTGCTGTTTCACACACACCACTCACCCGTCTCACGCCACGCACACACACACAAGCACCCGCTTGTTGGTTACGTGCTCCGCCGCTGGTCCTGGGCCGGCACAAGTCCCTCGCTGCTCCGCTCCGGCTGGTCCGGCTGGTCTGCGTCAGTCGTCACTCGACGGCTGGGTTACCCCTCAGTTGGCTTCTTCGAGGTGGCCCGATGGCCTGCTGGTGGCTCCAACAAAACTCGCTGTTTTCACTTTCACTGTTTTTTCCACGTGGAGTGGCAATCGCCAGCTCCGTGGTTATAGCAAAGATCCACGTCAGTCTTACTCCACGTCTTTTTCGCAACTCTGCTGGTTTTTTCCACTGCCAAGTTCTGCTTCGAAACTTCTAGAAGTTTTGTGCATCACTTCCTCTCGTTCTTTCTTAGGGCGCGTGACAATTTTCGTGGGTCAATTGTATGGCGTGATCGCGACCTCTCTCGCTCTCGTGGTGAGTTTCGTAGATACGCCTGTGTGTGTGTGTCCGTGTGCGTTGAGCTTTCGGCTAGCGATGATAAGGCGGCGGCGGCTTAGCTTAACTATCGTATGGGCTTGCCTTAAAAATCTATTTATATTTAACTAAATCTGTTATTATCATCTGCGATTGTTTACATTATTATCTACTATAATTTACATTATTATTTACATGCTATTATCCTATTGTCTACATTATAATTCCCTATTATTTACATAGCTTATATTATTATGTATTATTTACATATTTATTTGTGGGGAGCCGGCAGGTTCCTCACATCCCCCTCTTTCTTCGGGGGGCGCAACGAAACCATTATCACGTAGCTTTTAGCGACCTTGACGCGGAATTCCACGTCTCCAGCGTGAAATAAAAATTGCCGCTCTGATCTCCGCATCCTCCTCGCGGTGTAGATGGTTTACCAGCGATCGTGGGAGGTGGTCCCCGCCTCCTTGGATGCGCCAATGCCGCGGCGGTCGCACCCAATCCTCTGCGGGTGACCGGCGTTGCGGAGGAGTTGACGCTGCTGGGGCCGGCGACGGCTCCGGGGCTGCTGCTGGTGGCCTGGACGGCGGCTGTGAGGCCGCGGTAGGCCTCGGCGGCGACCGGTGGGCCATGGTAGACCTGGACGGCGGCTGATGAGCCGCGGTAGGCCTTGGCGGCGATACCAGGTACCACTGGTTTGATCCTCCTGAATCTTCTGTAGTACCTCCAGAGGCTGTCGTGACAGCGCGTCTGCCACAATGTTCTGGCTTCCTCGTCGGTATGTGACGTCAAACTGGTACTGCTGCAGTTCTAGCGCCCAGCGCGCGATTCAACCGGTGGGATTATCGATTGATAAGATGGTCCGTTATCACCTCGAATCGATATCCTTCTAAGTAACACCTATGTTTCCTTATGGCCCAGATAATAGCCAGACACTCCTTTTCGGTAGCTGAATAGTTTTCTTCAGCTGCTATGAGTCGTCGGCTTGCGAATGCGATGACGCGTTCTTCTCCCTGGATCTTCTGGGTTAACACGGCTCCCAGACCTATGTCGCTGGCGAACAAACTTTTCGCTGAAATCGGGGCAGGCGAGCCCCGGGGCCTCCGTAAGTTTCCTTTTCAATTCTTCAAACACGTCTTGCTGCTCTTGCTGCCATTGCCAAATCAAATCAAATCAACACATAACCTTATCTCTCCAGATTTCTTGCCCACGAGCACAATAGGCGCACTGTGGGGGCTTCGCGAAGGCTCTATGCAGTCGTTGCGCAATAGTTCGTCACTTTGCTCATCAATAATCCGCTGCATCGCGGGATTCTTGGAAAAATACCTCTGTTTAAGTGGCTTGTAATCCCGCATTGTGATTGAGTGCTCGGCGATATGTGACACTCCGGTCAATCCTTCGAATTTGGCCAATTCCTCCTGTAGAAATTTGTCAACCCATGGTTTTACTGTTCCATGCTCTGCGGTCTCCTTAATGACCGATACTACCTCATCGTATCCATATCCTCTTCCGCACTCCAATTGCATCTTAATGCCCACGATCAGTGATGATGATGTTCTTCAGAACCTCAAAACACTTAAACCTTCCTTCAATCTGGACGGGTCCAGATTTGGTACCCAGCTGTGTTTTGAGAAATTGTGCTAGTGCGCTAAGTAGTCCACTGTCCAAGCTGTATCAGTTGTCTCTTCAGTTTTCATTTTTTCCTGAATGTTGGAAGGAATCCTTCATAATTCCCCTTCACAAAAAGGGTATTAAATCCAACATCGAAAACTACAGAAGGATTGCAAAGCTTAGTGCGATTCCAAAATTATTTGAACTTCTAGTTACTGCTCAGCTTCAACACCAATGTAGCTCATTAATGTCCACCTCGCAGCATGGCTTTATGAGACAACGTTCTACTTCCACAAACCTTACTGAGTTTTGTTCTGTCATTAGAAACGCGTTTAAATTCAACACACAAACTGATGTTATTTTTACAGACTTCAGCAAAGCCTTTGATTCTGTGAATCACCTCTTACTTATAAAAAAACTTACACTTTTGGGCTTTCCTGTTCTGTTGATTAATTGGATCGCCACTTATTTATCGAACCGAACTCCAAAAAGTAGCTTTTATAGGTTCATTTTCAAATCGTGTACAGGTAACTTCGGGTGTCCCGCAAGGGAGTCACCTTGGTCCACTTCTGTTTGGCATTTTTATTAACGACTTGCCTGATGTGGTTCTTTATTCCCATGTGATGATGTACGCGGATGACGTTAAACTATGTTTGCCACTGACGAATTCAAACTCTCATAAGCTTTTGCAAACTGACTTAAACAATATGTTGTCCTGGTGCAACAACAATTTGTTATTCCTCAACAGCTCCAAATGTAAATTTATGTCTTTTTTTCGAAAAAATTGTTTCGTGTCAAATTACTCTATTGGGACAAGTGTTCTTGAACGCATTTACTCAGTAACTGACCTTGGAGTTCTGTTTAAGCATAACTTAAACTTCACCGACCATATTGGCATAATTGTTGGTAAAGCCAAAGGGGTTTTTGCCTTCGTTAAGCGTTGGTCGAAGGAGTTCGATGATCCCTATACCACTAAACTCCTTTATGTCTCTCTTGTTCGCCCAATTCTGGA